>CAUYLG010041567.1:0-111752 GCA_963573385.1 Cacajao melanocephalus | reverse complement strand
CTTTCCTTTCCTTTCCTTTCCTTTCCTTTCCTTTCCTTTCCTTTCCTTTCCCTTTCTTTCTTTCTTTCTTTCTTTCTTTCTTTCTTTCTTTCTTTCTTTCTTTCTTTCTTTCTTTTTCTTTCTTTCTTTCTTTCTCTCTTTCTTTCTTTCTTTCTTTCTTTCTTTCTTTCTTTCTCTCTCTCTTTCGGTTCCTTCCTTCCTTCTTTCTTTCTTTCTTTCTTTCTTTCTTTCTTTCTTTCTTTCTTCTTTCTTTCTTTCTTTCTTTCTTTCTTTCTTTCTTTCTTTCTTTCTTTCTTTCTTCTTCTTTTTTTGAGACAGAGTCTTGCTCTGTCATCCAGGCTGGAGTGCAGTGGCAAGGTCTCATCTCACTGCAACCTCCGCCTCCTGGGTTCAAGTGATTCTCCTGCCTTAGCCTCCTGAGTAGCTGGGATTACAGGTGCATACCAACATACCAGGCTAATTTTTGTGGTTTTAGTAGAGATGGGGTTTCACCATGTTGTTCAGGCTGGTCTCAAACTCCTGACCTCGTGATCTGCCCACTTCGGCCTCCCAAAGTGGTGGGATTACAGAGGTGAGCCACCATGCCTGGCCTAAAGCTCTTTTCTTGATACATTACTTAGCCTCAGCTATTTCTTTATAGTGACACAAAACTGAACTAACACAACTACACTTTAGATAGAACACATATCTCAGAGTTATCCCATGGAGGGGCAAGGGAGCTGGGGTATGTATTCTGCACTTCCTTCTGCAATGGCTGAGGGCCGCCCCTGGGGGAATGAACACCCCAGCACTTCCACCCTCCCAATGCAGGCTGAAAGAAAGCCCTCAGCTGGAGAAATGCCGGTTTTTCCAGAAGGAAGTGGTTGGCATAAACCAAACTGAGCTTGAGGTGGTAGAGGCAGGGCACTAACAATGTCTGCTACAGTATGCGGCTACTAATCCTCTAAAAGAGGGGGCAAAAGAATATTATTCATGTTTGCTTATCAGTGGAAGGGTACCCAAGAAACTAGGAACAGGAACAGGGTAGATGAAAGAAAGGGTAGGACTTTTTATTATGTTTCTTTTTTTTTTTTTTTTTTGAGATTGAAACTTGTTCTGTTGCCCAGGCTGGAGTGCAGTGGCATGATCTCAGCTCACTGTAACCTCTGCCTCCTGAGTTCAGGCAATTCTCCTGCCTCAGCCTCCCTAGTAGCTGGGATTACAGGTGCACACCACCATGACTAGCTACTTTTTGTATTTTTTGTAGTGATGGGGTTTTGCCAGGCTGGTCTCAAACTCTTGACCTCAGGTGATCTGCCAGCCCACCTTGGCCTCCCAAAGTGCTAGGATTACAGGCGTGAGGCACCGCGCCGGCCAAAAAAAGTCTTTTTTAAAAAAATGTACTTTAAATTCTGGGATACATTAAAAAAAAAAAATAAGTCTTTTAGGTTGGGTGTAGTGGCTCCCGCCTGTATCCCAGCACTTTGTGAGGCTGAGGCCAGGAGATGGAGACCAGGAGTTCAAGGCCAGCCTGGCCAACATGGCAAAACCCCGCCTCTACTAAAAATACAAAAAATTAGCTGGGCATGGCTGCATATACCCATAATCCCAGCTATTTGGAAGACCGAGGTGTAAGAATCGCTTGAACCCAGGAGGCAGAAATTACAGTGAGCCGAGATGGCGCCACCACACTCCAGCCTGGGCGACAGAGCGAGACTCTGTCTCAAAAAAAAAAAAAGCCTTTTATTTGGCAATAGTTTTAGATTATTCTAGGTTGCAGATAGTACACAGAGTTCTTGTACAATCCTCACCTGGTTTCCTCCAATGTTAAAATTTTACATAACAATGGTACATTTGTCAAAATCAAGAAATTAACATTGGTGCATTACTATTAACTAAACTCCAGACTTTATTCGGATTTCACCATTTCCATTAACGTCATTTTTCTGTTTCAGGATCCAATTGAGCATACTGCATTGCATTTAGTCATTAGAATTTTAATCATATGAATATATTATCTATTGCAAAAATTTATTTTAAAATATAATAAGCTGCAGGCTTCTGGGAGTCCTCAAAGCTTTCCCAGAAGGCATGACCTGACTGGGGGTTACCGGATGGCACCTCAGGGCTAGACACCTGGGGAAAGGGGAGCCCAGGCTGTGCAAAGAGTGCACAGTGGCTCCTTACTCTGAGAGTTCCCCCAGCACAGGTATTGGTTGGTCCCTCTTCTCACAAAGGCAATGGGAGGATGAAACCTGTGGCAGAGGCAGCTGGAGCTGCCTACTGCAAATGCTTGTGACTGCCTACAGGAACAAGCTCAGCTTGGACATGGGCCAAGCAGGAAGTATCCGGGAGACGATGCCCGCGGAAGCAGCCCTCAACCAATGACGGATGGGGAGCTGGTGGATAAACAAACATCCTTCCTGCTTAGTCCTCGGGTGCAGATAACTCTTGAGTTGTATATTCTGCTTGGTCCTCCAGGGATCCCCAGTGGAGCTGAGCCCAGCTGTCCACAGGGATAACTGCCTGGATAATAATCCTTGCCCTACTCCCTGTTCTTCCCTTCGTCACTCCCCTACCATAGTTTCTGGGGATTATCTCCCAAACAAACTCCCCAAAATCCTTGTCTCAGGGTCTCCAGGAAAACTCAAACTAAGATAGAACCCAAGCCCCGTGGCCTGGCCCCTAAGTCCGACCTTACCCAGATCCCCGTGTCTCCTTCCTCACCAGCTTTCCACCTGGAAGCCATACACAAAGGGCCCTTTGGAGCTCCCAGAACATGTTCTGATGTCCCAGACTTCCATGACTTTGCCGGGATTCGAGCCCAGGCTGCCTAAGTCCAGAGTCCATGCTCTCAACCACTCTCCACATCTTCCTGACTCCAGCCACATCCTCCTTGACTAAAGGGCCCCCCGGGTTGCCTTGCATCCCTGGCATTCAAGGCTTTTGGCAATCTGCCCCTGCCCACTTCTGCGGCAGCATCTCTAGCCCACGCCATTTATTCTTCCCAGGACACACTGCCTCCCGGCTGTGTGTTCCCTCTGCCTTGACTGGCCTTCTCCTCCCCCCGAGTCTGCAGTAAGGCCAGGGCATGTACCACCTCCTCCAGAGGCCCTCCCTGACTTGTTCCTCAACTGCTCCTCAACTGACCACAGCCGGTTGCCATATCCTCTGTCTGGAATGGTCTCCCTTTCCTTGATTGCCAAGGGAACACCTACTCATCTCCATGGCTGGGCCCAAATGCCCTTTCTTCTGACTCTCAGTGGGTACATGGTGCTCGAGTCACCCTTCCAGCAACTCTGGAGTCTTCTCTCCCACACTCTGTGAGCTCCTTGAGGGGAAAGACATGTCTGAGTCACATCTGTATGCCCAGCTCAGAGTCTGGTATATAGCAGGTGCTAAATAAAAGCCTGGTGAATGAATGAATGAACAATGCAGGAAGAAGTCAATGACCATTTAGAATCACATTTGAGAGGGGAACAGCATTCACTGAAGCTCAACTGTGCTTCGGCCCCGATGCAATCATGGCCCACTGCAGCCTTAAACTCTGGCCTCAAGTGATCCCTCCACCTCAGCCTCCTGAGGAGCTGGGACCACAAGAAGTGCCACAACACCCTGCTAATTTTTTCACTTTTGTAGAGATGGGGTCCTGGCTGGTCTCAAACTGCTGGCCTCAAGTGATCCTGCCCCCTCGGCCTCCCAAAGGATATTATGACTTCTGATTGAAAGATGAGGAAACTGAGGCTCTAACTCCTCTGGTAAGTAGCAGAGCTAGGCTATGAACCTGGGTCTGTTGGACTCCTGAAGGCTTCCCACTGTCCCCCACACCCCTACTCTAGAAAACTGGGGCACAAAGGCTGCTGACTGGTCTTCACTGGGCCCCTAACTCACTACATAGTCTGAGGCTGGACTCTGCTAATCTCTGGGCCTCTGTTTCCCTGTCTGTGCAATGTAGGGGTTGGCTAGAAAAGGGGTCTTTAAGGTCTCTTACAGCTCACACAGTCTAGGATTCCAGGGTCTGGCAGCCCACTGCCTTGGGTGAAGGGAACTTGCCCTGTCCCTTCCTCATTCAGGGATAGGAAGCGGGGTTGTACACAGTACTTTGTAGTTACAAAGCTGTGTTCTAGCGTTGGGAACCATCCATGGTATCCAAACATACTGCTATGAGCTGCACCCCCACTTTAAAGAGGGGCATCAACAACTGATGAGCTAGCCCCCAGGAGGTCCCCACAGGTGCTCTGTCACCCTTCCCAGCCCTGTGACCAAGACACGCAGAGCATCTGTGCCTTGCAGAGCAGAGATGACTCATCCAGCACGACTTCAAGGGTGAATTTTTCACTGCCATTCAACTCCCCACCAATGTGAGGGGTTGAATGGGTAGAACAGGGGGGCTGAACTCTCTCCTTATGGCCCCGGCTTCCAACAGCCAGTGCCGCAGTTGGAGCCTGCAGCTCCAGCATCCTGGTGGCACCAATACTTTCCTTGGATCACTGCGTCAGCACCTTTGAAGAAGCATTACTGCACCCCAGGGGCTGCTCTTACTTTGGGCCCTGCTCTCGGGGACCAGCCTGGCACGGTTCCTTGGTCTCCCCTTCCTGGAGGTCCCCAGCCTGGAGTCCAGGTAGGCCTGGATGTCCTAATATGGGTGTGTCACCGTTGGGGTGCCCTCACCCCACGCCCTCCTCCACTCCCCATTTAACAGGCACCAGGTCCTTCTAAAGTGGCAGCGCCCAACACCCTAACCTAGTCCTGGCTCCCATCCCCATGTTCTCTGCATGGTTGGATCCCATCAGCTCTGGCTCAGCTAGTCCCCAGCCCGCTCCAGCCTCCCTGCCCCATCCGCCATCATTATTAAAATAGCACACGCCCAGGATGTGTTCAAAGAATAGTAAGTCTCCCTCCCACCTAGGCGCCCCATGTGTACTCCCTGGAATTTCTCATGTGGTCTGCCAGAAATGTCCCAGCCTCCCTCGCATGTGTACATAATACTTAGAATAACTAACACTTACACTGCCTCATGATGTATCAGACTCTGTTCTAAGCACCTTACGTCTGTTAACTCACTTTCACCCCCAACAGCCCCTTGAGACAGTTGGCTGCTATCAGCATCTCCATTTTGCTGATGAGGAAACTGAGATACTGAGAATAAGTAACTTGCCCAAGGTCATGGAGATGGGATTTGAACCCAGGCCGTCTAAGTCCAGAGTCCATACTTTTAACCACTATCCACATCTTCCTGACGCCAATCTCCTCTTCCTTGACTAAAGGGCCTCCCCTGGCTGCCCTGCATCCCTGGTATTCAAGGCCTTTGGCAACCTGCCCCCCCCACCCCCACTTCAGCATCTCCAGTCCACGCCATTTACCATTCCCAGGACACACTGCCTCCAGGCTGGTTGTGCGTCCCCTCTGCCTTGATTGGCCTTCTCCTCCCCTAGGTCTGCAGCAAGGCCCAGCGCACACACCACCTCCTCCAGAGGCCCTCCCGGCCCTCCCTGACCTACTCCTTAACTACCCTCTCAACCATAGCTACCTCCCTCCAGGAGGCCCTGAACTGTGCAGAGGCTGCTAGATCATCTGTACTCTGAGCTGGAATGAGGGTCCCTAAGGGACTGGTGGGCTGTGCACAAGCTGCAATGGCAGCTTACTCATTTTTGTCTCTGCTTCATTCATTCATTCATCCATCCAACAGATATTTGTAAACATCTCCTATGGGATAGGCCAGTGCTCACTAAGAGATCTGTCTCGTGGGGAGGACTGACGTCACACACGGGAATACCATCTATGCATGCCCGTCCTCTCTGCTCCCCCCATTCCACTCCACCCCCTCATACACGGTCTCTCGTAGAGGAGCTTTCAGAAAAAGCTTGCTGGAAGGGGAGATGGATGAAATAGGATCTGATCTACGTGGGATTTTTCAGGAGTTGAGGGATGTGCCAGTCTCAGCCTATCTGCTTGAAACGCCTCCTTTACAATGAGGTGGTCTGGTGCCTGGGGATGGTACCTTCCAGAGGAAGAGCCTGCAGCCTGCATCGGTGCCTCTTGGGGACTTTGGGGGTAACCACAAAGGCCTCTACATCCCCCTCTGGCATGCCCTGCCCCTGAGTTCCACCACCTGGGGCTCTGCAGCTGGCCTGACACACTGACTCTGAGTTCACCCTACCATAGACCTACAGGAACTCTTAGGAATCACCAAATCCAACCTCCATTGTACAGATGGGGAAACTGAGGTTTAGAGGGGACACCTGACACTAGAAGGTAGTTAAGATTTCATAGTCCAGCTGGGCGCAGTGGCTCACACCTGTAATCCTAGCACTTTGGGAGGCCGAGGTGGGTGGATCACAAGAGGCCAGCCTGGCCAATATGGTGAAACCCTGTCTCTATTAA
The DNA here is from genome assembly GCA_963573385.1 of Cacajao melanocephalus. Taxonomy (NCBI): domain Eukaryota; kingdom Metazoa; phylum Chordata; class Mammalia; order Primates; family Pitheciidae; genus Cacajao; species Cacajao melanocephalus. The sequence continues at coordinate 105,389 of CAUYLG010041567.1, read as the reverse complement.
AAATGCAAAAATTAGCTGGGCATGGTGGCGGGTGCTGGTAGTCCCAGCTACTCAGGAGGCTGAGGCAGGAGATTCGCTTAAACCCGTGAGGTTCACTGCAGAGGTTGCAGTGAGCCAAGATTGCGCTACTGCACTCCAGTCTGGGTGACAGAGCGAGACTCTATCTCAAAAAACAAACAAGCAAACAAAAAACCACAAGATTTCATAGCCCAATTTGTGATAACCAGCCTCCAAGGTGTCCCCTGATGAGTCTTGTCTCCTGGTATTCACAGCCTGGAATAGTCAGTCCCCTCCCATACTGACTAGCATTGACCAGTGTAACTAACAGGATATTGTGGAAATGATAGTATGTGACTTTCAGAGCTAGATTATAAAAGATACTGCAGTTTCCAACTTGCTGTTTTGGATCTCTTGCTGTGGGAGAAGACAGCTACTGTGTTATGAAGGCACTCAAGCAGCCCTATGGAGTGGCCCACATGGCCTCCTGCCATCAGCCCTATAAGTGAGCTTGGAAGCAAATCTTCCAGCCCCATTCAAGCCTTCAGATGGCTGCAGCCCTGGCTGACATCCTGACTGCAGCCTAATAAGAGATCCCTGAGCCAGAACCACTTAGCTAAGCTGCTCCTAAATTCTTGACCCACAGAAACTGTGTGATAACATGTGTTTAGTGTTTTTTTTAGGCTGCTAAAGTTGTTTTGTACCAATAGATGAGCAATACAAATATCCTCTGGAAACATGTTGCGTTTGCTTGTATACCTCCAAAGATGGGCAAATCAGTACCTCACAAAGCAGTCTGTTCTATCACTGGGCAGCTCAGACTATCTGTCTCCTTGAGGTTTCTTCTTTGGCCCCAGCTTTGCCCTGTGGGATTACAGGTAACACAAGCTCCCTTTGCCCTTGGCCGGCCATGCAGGGATTGCCTCCCGCTATGGTTTGAATGTTTGTCCTCTCTAAAATTCATGTTGAAATTTAATTGCCATTGTGACAGTCTTGGGAGGTGGGACTTTTAAGACGTGTTTAAGTCATGAAGGCTCTGCCTCGTAAATGATATTGCAGGAGTGGGTTCACCTCCTCTTTCCATTGTTTCTCTCTCTCTCTCTCTCTCTCTCTCTCTGAGCTTCGGTCATGTGATGCCTTCCACCATGTTATGACATAGCAAGAAGGCCCTTGCCAGATGCCAGCACCTCAATCTTGGACTTCCCAGCCTCCAGAACTGTGAGCCAAATCATTTCTGTTCATTGTACATTACCCAGCCTGTGGTATTCTGTTACAGCAGCACAAAATGGACTAAGACATATCCCCTCTGGCTGTCTCCTCTTCTGCCAGCTATACAGCCCTGGGCAAATCCACCCCTTTTTCTGTCCTCTTTTCTCAGAGGACAAGGCTCCAGGTTTCTACCCACTCTGTGCTCTCTTTAAGCATTGTTCTAGATTATCACAGACCTGAGTGGCAAAGAGGAAGTAATACCAGTTACAGGAGCCAGCAGACCCAGGCTAAAATTCCAATTCCTCCACTATCTGTGTGAACTTTGAGTATGTTGCTTCCCCTCTCTGAGCCACTGTTAAGATAAAGGTAGTAGTAACAGAGGGTGACTAGGAGGATAAATAAATTACTGTATTTATTTAAAAAAAATTTTTTTAGGGACAGGGTCTTGCTCTTTCTCTAACCCAGGCTGGAGTTTGTGATCATAGCTCACTGAAGCTTGAAATTCCTGGGCTCCAGCAATCCTCCTGCCTCAGCCTCCTAAGTAGCTGGGACTACTGGTATGCACTACCATGCCCAGCTAATTTTTAAATATTTTGTACAGACAGGGTCTCACTGTGTTGCCCGGGCTGGTCTTGAACTCCTGGGTTCAAGCTATCCTCCCATCTTGACCTCCCAAAGTGCTGGGGTTACAGGCATGAGCCATTGCACCCAGCCTGAATTACCATAATGATGATAATAGTAGTAGTAATAGCAACTATTTCTTTTTCTTTTTTTTTTTTTTTGAGACAGAGCCTTGCTCTGTTGCCCAGGCTGGAGTGCAGTGGTGCAATCTCAGCTCACTGCAACCTTTGCCTCCCAGGTTCAAGAGATTTTCCTGCCTCAGTCTCCTGAATAGCTGGGATTACAGGGCACGCACCACCACGCCCAGCTAATTTTTGTATTTTTAGTAGAGATGGGGTTTTACCATGTTGGTCAGGATGGTCTTGAACTTCTGATCTTGTGATCCACCCACCTGGGCCTCCCAAAGTGCTGGGATTACAGGCATGAGCCACCACACTTAGCCAACAGAACTATTTCATTCATTAGGCACATATGATCTATCAGACACTTGACACACATTAGCCCATTTAACAGACCTGAAGTATAGGTGAGATTATGCCTTTTCTTTTATAGAGGAGGAAACTGAATCTAGAGAAGCAAAGTGACTTGCCCAGTTGGTAAGTGGTAGAGATGAGATTTGAACCCTAAACGGCTCTGACCAGGTCGAGGGATATCCTGAGTATGGGCAGTTCCTTTTTGTCAGCCTATTTCCATCAGTAGAGACCTCGCAAGGAACCTGGGCCCAGGTTTGCATTTGCACTGACTTGGTGGCCCTCCCACTGGCATGACATGTGTCTTCCTGGACCTGCTCATTTACACTTGTGAATGGTTTCACAATTCATCTACTGAACAGAGATGTAGCATGAATCGACCCCCCAGACACTGGCCCTGCCTCTCTCCCAGTCATTCACTCGGCTCCAGCCACACTGGTTTTCCTAATCCTTCAGCTCACAAAGCACTTTCCTGCCTCAGGGCCTTCATACTGGCTGTACCTCTTTCTAGATTACTTTTCCCAATTCAGATCTTGGCACAGATGTCACCACCTCAGGGAGGCCTTCCCTGATCCTTCAGTCTACAATGGGTGCTCCCTGTTTTTCTCTATCACAGCAGCCTAACTGTGTGTTTTGTAAAACTCATCTCTGTCAAATGCAGTCTTCATTTACATGCTTATTTCTGCCGCCCTCTTCCCAGATTGTGAGCTCTGCCAGGGGGGAGAGACTGACCTGTCTTATTCAAGGCTGTGTCCCCAGCACTAACCATGATGCTGGCGCCCAGCAGCTGCTCAGGGACTCTCTGTCGGATGAATGAACATGAACTTCCTTGCTCAGCACTAGGACATTGTGGGAGAAGCAGGATGGATGATGTTGCAAACCCATTCTGCAAGTGAGACCACACAGCCTGGGAGGGAAAAGAGACCTGCCTGGGGTGACACCAGGGTTAAGCAGCAGCATGCGGCAGAGGCTGAGGGCTTGCCTCTCAGCTTAGAGCCCCCTCCTCAGCCAGGACTGTCTGGACCCGCCAGGGAGGCAGCTGGATGCTAATTGATATTCTGCCCGGGACTGCTTGGAATGGAATAAAATATTTATCTGTGGCTGGAGGTTTGCAGAGGACATTTAAGATGGATCGTGTTTTCATGTGCCTATGAAATCTAATTGGATTCATTGTAGGATATTTGGTTTCTCGGAACAGACACATCATTTTCTTAGGGAGCAGCAGCCTCTGCCACCCAGGATTGGGTGGGTGCTGTTTTGGCCTCAGGCTGCCCGATTGGCCGGGGCCAGGTTGGGTTTCTGGTTGCTAGGGGGTTGGGGAGGGTGGCAGGAGAAGTCTGACTGGCCTCTCTGTGGGATGCCTGATTTCCTCTGAGGTTCCCAGCCACAGAAAGCCAGTTCTTCTGGCAAAGGGAGGAATTCCTCAAGAAAGCATATTCCCCCTCACCTCCCATTAACCTCACCCTGGGTCCCCCAGTGCCCAATGACAGCTGCCTGGTGGCTTTCAAAACATCTCAAAACTCCGTACCTGTTTTTCATCGCCATTGCCACAGTCACCCACTCCTCTCACTCCCATTCTCCTGCACCAGGCACGTCATTGGTCTCCTGCCCCCAGACTTTCCCCACTCCAGAATGCGACAGATCTTCCTGAAGTGTACGTTTCAAGTTCTGCCTCCTACTTTCCATACAAACTAAGGCAAGCCTTTTCCTCGCCCCCAGCCTCAGTTTCCCCATCAGAAAGGAAGGAGTTAGGCTGTAATGTTCCTACCCCTACCCAACCCCCTCAGACCCCAAATGCCATTTTTATAGGAAATATTTTGTAGTGTCCCCTTTTATTCTCCTGAAATAAAATTCATAGATCATATTACCTACCGACACACATAATTTAAAAACATACAATGCCCTAACTGAAATATAAAGGAGAAGTGAAAGGAAAGTAATTTGTAATACGACTCGTATTATAAAGCACAAATGCTGGGACACAACTCGTCAAGAAGGCATAATGAAGGAATCAGATGCCAGCACCTACATGCAGAATCCGTGACAGTTACAAATGCAGACAGAGAAAGATGTGCTGTTGAATCAGCTGCTCAAATATCACTCGTACCACAAGCTAGAGGGGGTGATCCTTCTAAAATGGTGACCAACTCTTGGTAAAATTCTGAACCAACAGAAGAAGCACATCCTTTCTTTGGCACTCATGACAAGTTACATTCCTGGTATATTAAAACTGGGTAAAAAAAAATACTTCATCCTTGTGTATAAAATATAGTGAGTGTCCAGGCTCAGGGCGTTACAAACAGGTTTTTTTTGTTTGTTTCAGTTTGGTTATTTTTGCCTACAGGAATGGCTGGCAGGACATTTGAAAGTCACATGGAACGCAGCTGGGACAATTCTTCATTGTGAAAGTTTGGCCTGAATGTTACCAGTTTCCTGCCCTCTAGACACTAGTAGTCTCTGCCCAGTTACTGTGGTAACAAAAATAGCCCCTGGGAGGTGCTGCTGTGCCCTTGAGAGCCTCAGTTTGACTGGCAAATCCAGAGCTCACCACCAGCTGTATTTCCTGTACCTGTGGCAGACATAACTAACGGAAACCTCACTTTTTCACACAAGGGATAAGGCCTAGAATCCTCATATCTGCACTCTATGCAACCCACTGGAATTTGCTCAGGAGCTGAAACTTGGCTCAGAGTTCAAACTCATTCAACTCTAACAAATATTTATAGAATTTGACAGCGCTAACTGAAGGTCTGTGAGATTCTTTAGCTTCACTTTCAAAGGCTCCAGGCTTCCCTGCTCCTCCCCAGCTCAAGGCCTACCCATAGCTCCCCAGTGCTGGCAGCAGGCAGCACTGCTCCCTTGGCTGGCCATTCCCAGCTCTCTCTGGGTTTGTCCAACAATGACAGACACAGGCAGAGCACTTCAGAGACTACAAAGCAGGCATGATCTTATATAGTGCTTACACAGACTGTGAGGCAGGCAGAGCAAGAGTATCCATCTCATTTTATAGATAAGAAAACCAAGGTTCTTCAGGTGGAAGTGACTTGCCCAAGGTCACAGAGCTAGGAAGTAGTCAGGACTGGATCCCAATTCTCTTGAATGTAAAGCCCTCATCTTGTCTAGCCTGTGCTTTTTATGGTTTTTGTTGTTGTTTGTTTTTGTTTTTTGAGACAGAGTCTCACTCTGTTGCCCAGGCTGGAGTGCAACCTCCAGTAACCTCTTGGCTCACTGTAACCTCCACCTCCTGAGTTCAAGCAATTCTCGTGCGTCAGCCGCCCAAGTAGTTGGGATTACAGATGTGCACCACCATGCCCAGCTAATTTTCGTACTTTCGGTAGACATGGGGTTTTGCCTTGTTGCCCAGAAATGGTCTTGAACTCCTGACCTCAAGTGATCCACCCACCTTGGCCTCCCAAAGTGCTTACAAGCGTGAGTCACTGCACCCGGCCAGCCTGTGCTTTTTAGCCTTGCTCTGTCTCAGGTAATCTAAGCTCCAGTCACAGCCAGCCACACGTTATTTCCCAGAAACTCCCATCATACCCAGGAACCACAGCATAGTGGCTGAGAATGTGGGAGCTAGAGTCAGACTGTATCTGGCTGACTTCAAATCCTGACTCCACCACTTGGAGCTGTGTGACCTGGGGCAAGCTACTTAACCTCTCTGGTTTCCATTTCCTCATCTATAAATGGAGATAATGGTATCTATCTCACAGAGCTGTTAAAGGGGGTTAAATGAGGCAATCACATAGAACATTTAGCACAGTGTCTAGCAAGCAATAAGAGTTTAATGGATCCTAGCTGGTATTATTGCTCCCACAGCTCCTGCCACCTGATGTGCTCTTCTCTATGGCTGTGTTAGTAATATCTTCTCTAATAACATCACTCCTTTGACCACACCACCTCCACCAGACTGATCTTACCTCACCATGATCCCTAGCAAATTTTATCAGTATTTCCACTTTTGCCAAGAGTTACTCCGTACCTTCATTCATGCCTTTGCCCACGCTGTTCCCTCTGGGTGGAATGCTTTTCCCATCTTGCCTTCTAGCCTAACACTTACATCTTTAAGTAGTATCTCCTCCAGGAGGCCTTCCCTGAGATGCACAGACTGGATCAGGAATCTCCTTTTGGCTCCCACAGCCCTTGGTTCTCTCTAACACACCAGAATTGCCACTGAACATCAAGAACAGAGAAAATTTTGAACCCAACAGTTAGCAAATATGTGTTTTTTTAAAACACATATGTAACATTTACAAAAATTGTTGTTGTTGTTTTGAGACAGAATTTTACTTTTGTCACCCAGGTTGGAGTGCAATGGCACAATCTCAGGTATCTGCAACCTCTGCCTCCCAGGTGCAAGTGATTCTCCTGCCTCAGCCTCCTGAGTAGCTAAGATTACAGGCGTCCACCACCACATCCGGCTAATTTTTGTATTTTTATATTTTGTATTTGGTGTTTCACCATGTTGGCCAGGCTAGTCCTGAACTCCTGACCTCAGGTGATCCACTTGCCTCATCCGCACAAAGTGCTGGGATTACAGGCGTGAGCCACCATGCCCAGCCTAATTGGTCAAGTTTTCAGCTACAAAGCAAATCTCAGCAAATACCAAAGAAACAACACAGTAACAAAAGATAACTGAAAATTACCCATATGTTTGAAATTTAAAAAACACCTATTTCTAAATAACTCATGGGCTGAGGAAGAAACCAAAAGGGAAATGAGAAAAGACTTAGAAATGAATGATAGGCCGGGCACGGTGGCTTACGCCTGTAATCCCAGCACTTTAAGAGGCCGAGGCAGGCGGATCACGAGGTCAAGAGATCGAGACCATCCTGGCCAACATGGTGAAACCCTGTCTCTACTAAAAAAAATACAAAAATTAGGTGGATGTGGTGGCACGTGCCTGTAGTTCCAGCTACTCAGGTGGCTGAGGCAGGAGAATTGCTTGAACCCGGGAGGCGGAGGTTGCAGTGAGCCGAGATTGCGCCACTGCACTCCAGCCTGGCGCCTGGCGACAGAGCAAGACTCTGCCTCAAAAAAAAAAAAAAAAAAAAGAATGATAATGAAAATACAATATATCAAAATTTGTGGGATGCAGCTAAAGCTGTATCTAGAGACAGGTATAGTTTTCAGTGCTTATATTAGAAAAGGAAAAGAAAAAAACAAACTGAAAAGTAACATGATAAATGTCTAACTCCAAAAGTTAGAAAAGAAATACCAGAATAAATCCAAAGAAGGTAAAAGGGTGGAATGCTTGCCAATTTCCACATATTTCTCCCGTATGGCACTGCGGGGATACATCTGGGTCCTCAATGCAGGCTGGCCAGGGTGTGACACGGGAGGGCTATTAGTGAATGTCAGTTGAAAGCATGCTCTGGATACAATAGTTTCGGTTTCTTACCACTTTGTTTCTATGTCAGTGTTTCTCAAGTTGGGTTCCCAGAACCCCTGAATTAGGACTCACCCTGAGTCTAAATGGAGACCCCAGAACCTACATTTTCTAACAAGCTCTCAGGGAAGTCCACATGTACTGATCCTTATCCCTTATAGCAAGGGAGTACGGGGCTGCCTCAGGGAAACTTACAATGTCAGGCATGTCTGTTAAGGGAACTCGCCCTTCCCCTTAGGGACTTTCTTCCCCACTGATGTTTTTGTTACCAGCTCCGTACCATTTACAGATATCATGTCCCAAATCTAAGCCTCAGTTTACTTGCCTGGAATATGGGAATAAAGATGGTTCTTCCTCTGCAACTTTGGGTGCCTCAAGGTTTTTCTTCCCAGAAACTCCTCCCTGGGGCACAGGTCAACTTCCTGTTCCAGAATGGGTTGTCACTCTTTGACAGGGCCCAGCTCTCAAAAATCACTCTCCTTCTTCTGAATCATTTGAATACAACTGCCCTGAGAGGGGAGGCAGGGCTCGTTATGGTCCCTGTTTTATGGATGGAAAAACTGAGGCTAAGTGATGCTGCCTTCAGGGTGCGAAGTCTTAAATAGGGCCCTGGAATCACCCCAGAGGAAGGTCAAAACTTTCATCTATTCCTCATGGTGTGTGTGTGTGTGTGTGTGTGTGTGTGTGTGTGTGTGTGCTGGGTTCTGGGTGAGGAGGTTGAGATGATCATCCTCTTAGATGTGGAAATATCGGAGAGGTCTCAAGCCAGTTGAGTAACCCCACTCACTATACTTCTGTGGTGCTGAGAGGCAGACGCTGGCTCAAGGTCACCCTGTAAGAAGGATGTCCACCTCAGACTAGACCTTGGGGCTCCAGCCTTTCTGGAGGTGGTGCTTCTCTCCTCAGTGGGCTGGAGTCCCCACTGCCATGATGCTATTTCAGTGGGATTCCCAATATTGCTGTGTTTGCAGGTGGGCTCCTTAGAGCTGATGTGGGCTTGTAGGCAGGGACCAGGCAGGCCTGGGCTTCAATCTCATCAGCCCAGCCAGTCTCAGGGACCTCTGGGACTTCTTGAAGCCTCATGCCCTTAACCAGAAAATGGGACTAGTAATAACTGTATCTGTCTCATGGAATTCATCATGAGGGCCACAAATGATCAAATATGCGTGACTGTCCAACAGAAAGAAACCAACTTTCGCCACACTTCTGCTCTGAGCATGGTCAAGAATGGCAGTGCTGGCTGGGTGTGGTGGTCCATGCCTGTAATTCCTGCACTTTGGGAGACCAAGGCAGGTGGATCACCTGAGGTCAGGAGTTCGAGATCAGCCTGGCCAACATGGTGAAACCCCATCTCTACTGAAAATAAAAAAATTAGCCGGTGTGGTGGGATATGCCTATAATCCCAGCTACTCAGGAGGCTGAGGCAGGAGAATCACTTGAAGCCGGGAGGTAGAGGTTGCAGTGAGCCAAGATTGCACCACTGCACTCCAGCCTGGGTGACAGAGCAATACTCTATCTCAAAAAAAAAAAAAAAAAAAAAAAAGCAGTGCTGACTGTGCTAGCTACATTGCTGACCACTGAGGGCTGGGCTCTGGGCTAAGTGTTTTAGGTTCACTTATTCATTGAACACATATTTAGATATTGAGCTCCTACTACGTGTCAGGCACTCAAGGCTCTGGGATATGGCAGCAAAGAAGACTAAGTCCTTGCCCTCACAGAGTCTACATTCTAGCTGGGGAGACAAGTAACAGATAAATGAATATATAATGTAATGTCAGGCAACAATATCTTCTTGGAAGCCAATTAGAGCAGATAAAGAAGAATGCAGTGTGATGGGGTCGGGAAAGTCTTTCTGCAAAAGCAGTATTTGGGCAGAGGTGAGGGGTGGGTCTTGCGGATGCCTGGAGGAAAGGGCATTCCTGGTAGAGGAACGGTGAGTGTAGCAGGGTGTGCAGCTGGGGAAGGGACTGGTGCAAGGAGGCTGGTGTGGCTGGAGCAGAGAGAACGACGGGGAGGCGAGGCTGTAAGAGGAGGGGCAGCTCTAGGGAGGGTCCTGGAGGGCCACCGCAGAACCTCTGAATCTCCTAGTGAGGCATTCTTATCCCCAGGTTGCACAATCTGGGTGGAGGAGCCAGGTGCCCACCCAGGCAGAGGCATGCCAGGGCCCACTCTTTCCACATGGGCTCCACAAGCGCTGCTGGAACCTGGAGCCCATCCTGAATGGGAGGTGTGTCTCAGGGAGAGGCCTCTGAACCCTGAGCTTCCAGAAGCCAGAGCCTGTGAATGTGGGAGGCAAGGCAGGTCGAATCTGGGTCATGGAGAGGCTGGGAGAGGGACCGGAAAGGGTGGCAGAGGCAGCCACCTGGGGCTGGGTGGGCGGGGGCGGCCTCTCCATGGCGACAGCGTGTGGAAGCACCGCTGGAATTACTCATGGAGGCCTGTGTGCACACGTGCATGTACCCAGGGCCACGTGTACACACACGCACCAGAGCCCACGCAGCCATGGCTCACTGCAGAAGCCACTTAATGACTGGCGTCACGTCTTGGGGAAGACTGGGACCATGGAGTCTGTTTCAGGAGTAGGGAAGGGGGCAACATTTCCAAGGGCTCCTGGACACTCCCTGCAGCTCACACCCCGACAGGACAGAGGTGTATGACTGTGCCCCAAGCAGCCATCCAGCCAATGCTTCCTCAGGCCCTGTTCTGTGATAGGCCCCAGCCAGTGTGTCAGGGAAGAGAGATCATAAACATCTAATCACATGGACGGATAACAGCAACAGCAGCCGCTGGAGCCTGGGAGATGGGGTAGATGGCTGAGGAGAGTACTTCACAGGGAGAAAGTAAGGTCTGACCTGAAGTCTGAAGGATGAGTAGGAAATGACAGGATAATATGTTTGTGTATGTGAAAGAGAGGGAGAGAATTTTCCAGGCACAGGGGACAGCATGTGCAAAGGCTTTGAGGCTGGAAAAAGATTCACAGGTTCTGAGAAGTAGAAGGCAGACCAGTGCGGCATGGAGGAGGGAGGGGGGTGCCCAGTGAAGGCCACGTCCCCGTGTGTACAGGAGGGCCTGGGGCACAGACTGTGGGCAGGTGAGGGATGAGTCCATGAGTCCCCTCCTCAGGACTGCTGGAGACAGAGGCTGAGGTTGGAATGTGCATAATCCCTGTGTGACTTTGGGCAGGTCACCTCCCTCTCTGTGCTTCAGTTCCTCATCTGATCAGTGGAGACCCCAGTCTAGGTTTAATTCCAAGGCAACATGGCTAAAGTGCCACAAAGGGTGCAGACACAGAGTATGTACTAAGTGGAGCCTCTCTTTCCTTCCCTCGTAAGTACCAGGGTCAGCCTCAGTTTCCCACTTTGGTCATCAGCTCACTAAAGGGGCTGGGACTGGGACAAGCTCTGGCCTGGGTCAGTCTCCACAGTGGCTGGCTTCCTTCCCTGTGCTCCCAGGGGTTTGGTGTGGAGACCTCAGGGAAAATAAGTCCAGAAATCCAGGCCAGCCCCATCCTCCCCAGCTCGCCAACAGGGCTGGCCTTACAGACCCCAGAGCGCCTCCCAGGAACCCAGCACTTCATAAGTGAACAGCAGGGATCAATTTTGTTGTATACCAGGTGAGGAAGCTGAGGCCCAGCAAAGTGGAGACCCCAGGTCACATAGTGAGGGAGAGCAGGGGTTGGGGTTCTCACCCAGGCCTCTCTGACCCAAGGCTAAGAGGGCACTTCCAGTCTTTCTCAGGCTCTTAGTCAGGTCTGTGTTCCATTCGGTTACCTCCCCGGTGCACCTCATCCCCTGGGATTCTAATCACCCCTTCCACCCCTCCTGCCCTAATGACTCCCAGTTCTCCAGTCCCACCCCAGTCTCACCCCTGAGCTCCTGACCAAAGCCAAACCCCTCATGAAGGCCCCATGATTCCTTCTTGACCATTCCAACCCATCCCATCCCTCCTCCCAGCCTCCCTTTCCCAGTCCTTGGCCCACCTGGCCTCCTCTTCCCTCCTAGGACTCGCTGAGCTCTTTCCTGCCTCAGAGCATCGTACTAGCTGTTCCCTCTATCAGGAATGCTCTGCCCCAAACCCTCGTGTGGCTTCTCCCTTGATTCATTCAGGGCTCAGCCCAAATGTCACCTCCTCGGATGCCTCCCTGACCCCCTTCCTCATTCCCATGTCACCCAGGAACACAGCATTTGTTCACTTATTGTCTATCTCTTCCACTAGACTGAGAACCTCAGGAAAGTTGAGGTTGGGTCCTGTCTGTTGCAATAGCCTGGTGCCTGATACAGTGCCTGAAACATAGTAGGAGCTTAATAAATATCTGTCAAGTGAATGAATGCATAAACAAATGAGTGAATGAATGACAGGCAATCCTGAGACTCTACCCGCTCCTGGCTGTCTCTCCTGCATGCTGGCCAGACATCTAAGACTCAACGCATTTGAACTGAATTCCAGGTCTCCTCTGACAGACTTGCTCCTCTCCTCTCTCCCACCTAGTGGCAGCCCCTAGCACCTGTGCTGGAAGCTGAGGTCCCCTGGCTCCCCCGCTCTTGCTCCAATAGCTCCTGCCCCCCAGCTCACTGACTTTCCATCCCTGCTGCCTCACTCTGAACCAGACCACCACCCCCTGTTTGGGACATGACTCCAAGTCACTACCTGCCTATCACCCAGGCCCTGAGGCCCACCAAGCGAAGTCAGGATGAGTTTAAGGATGCTCCCAGGAGCCTTTGCAATTCCTCCAAAAGGACAAGCCTTAAGCCAACTCCCCTCCAGGGTGACCTGTGATTTAACTGAGATTTCTGGATAACCCTGATGGGGCACCTTCAGGCACTGGGACATGCCATGGGAAAGCTATGGTGGGTGTTGCCGACTTGCTCACGTGATACTGGTTGCATTGGAGACGGCATTAACACCCAGCTCCTCCTCTCTGCCAGGCCCAGAGCTGAGCATTTTGCACCTCACAGAATCCCACTCCCCACACTATAGACTGGGGGGTGAAGGGTGGGCGCTGTTCCATTTGCAAGACAAAGGGACTGGCATTCAGAGCCAGGTAGTGACTCATCTGAGACACCCAGTCAGGAAGCAGAGCTGTCATCAGCCTCCAGCACCCCAGCCACTTCCACCCAGCCAGGCTTCATGGCTGCTGGGAACAGCGTTGGGCACAAGAGAGAAGGCAGTTCCGAAATGCAGGGGCTGTGACTTCAATTGGCGACAGGTGGGACTGTGATGAGGGCCCTCTCTGGTGGGTGCGTTTGAAGTTTTTGGGGCTTTAGAGGATGAATAGAGCTGCTCTGAACCTGGTCCCTGGGGCTGGCTTTATCATGAAGGACACAGATTTTATAAATATCTCAGCCCTCAGCACAGATCGCATGGCCTGGAGAATTAGAGAGGAGGCAAATTAGGAGAAGGGGCGGGAGAGCTTTCAGCTGTGCTGGCAGCCCATTTGGGGTTGCAGAGAAGTTCATGGTCAGAGTGGGCAGCCTGAATGGTTCTGTCTATCACCCATGGCTATAGGTCCCCAGGCTATTGCAGCTGAGGCCAGGGTGTGGGGGGCAGTCTCTGAGATAGAACCGTCAGGGCACAATCTGAGTCACTGGCCTAAAAAGGGGTGGGGTCCCTCAGTTCAGTTTCTAGTAGTTAAAGGGAGAGAAGGACTCCCAACTATATTCATGTCCCCAACAGCCAACCATCTGGGTCAAGACCAGAGCTCAGAGCTTAGTCTGAGCTCAGCTCAGGGTCAGGGCTCAGCTTGAAGAAGGAGGCAGAGTTAAGTCTTGGATCAAGCTCAGGTCCCAGTCTGGGGCCAGGGTCAAGGTTCAACCTAGAGAAGGGATCAGGGCTCAGTCTGGGACCAGGGTCAGGGTTTAGTCTGGGATCAAAGTCAAGGGTCAGTCTGGGGGCAGGAATCAAGGCTCAGTCTGGGAGCAGGGATCAAGGCTCAATCTGGGGATAGGGATCAAGGCTCAGTCTGGAGCCAGGATCAGGGCTCAGTGTATATCCAGGATTCCTCAAGTGGGTAGTTCACTCCTTATACTAAGTCTTACTTAGGGACAAGCTAGTTCTCCTCTTGCAGCAACACAGACCCAGGATCCAGGACTCTGTTCTCTCTTGGGGAAGGGAGCTGTGACCAGAAGTTCAGTTAGACTAGAAGGGGGTACAGTGGAGGCATGCCCCCGACTCAGGATTGCTATTCTGAGCTTCTGTAAGTCATAGCGTGGGAGTTAAATATAGAGGGACACCACGTGGCAAGCAGTAGGTGGTTAATGACCCTGCAGGAGGCGAGTCAGAACCCAGAGAAGAAGCTGTAGTGGGGGTGAGGAAGGGGAACTAGCTTTGGTCAGGGAGGCAGGCGCTTGGGTTTGAGACCTGCTAGCTCCCTGCCTCTCTATGTGACTCCAGGTTTAGCCCTGCCTTCTCTGGGCCTCAGTTCTCCCATCACGGGAGTGCAGCTGAACTTGAATCTCTAAGCTTTCTTTATCTGTAACAGGCTACGAACGACGCTCCTTCCCGAAACTCATGACCTCCATTGTCATCTCCAGGGGTCAGAGCCTTACTCAGCTTTCAAGGTCTAGGGCAAATATGACATCCTTCGTGAAGTCTTCTCCCAGCTGAAATTCACTGCCCCTTGGTCCAGTTTGCACACTCCTCTGCCCCCATTTCAGCCTGGAGACCACACTGCCATGCAGCAGGATAGGTGTGGTCCTGGCTGTTTCCCCAATTAGGAGGCCAGGAGCCCAGGCTCCACCACCCATGCCTTGGTCTCATGGCCTCCAGAGTACCATAGTCATGGCCCCTCTGGACCCCAAAGCCTTTGGGGACTAGAGTCATAGCAGCAGCCCCTGTCATGCTATTTCTTGTTTCCTTTTTTTCTTTGTCTACTAGGAAGCTCAGAGGCAAATTTATAGCCTATCTTTAATAAAGTATAACCTAGAAAGATCTCTTTCTGTCTTTTCTCCTGCTGTCTCTCTTTTTTTTTTATTACTTATGAAAGGGATTTTTTTTTTAAAAGGGAGAAAGAAAAGGAACAAAGGAATCAATCAGGACCACAGCTTAGACTCATAGCTAAAAATGATAATTACTGGAGTTCATATAGAGTGCTTAGCGTGCAACAGGTCTTAGGTAAGCCCACGACTTGGCATCATTCATTATCTCCTGTAATCCCCACCACATCTATAAGGGGGAGGTGGGCATTACTGTTACCCATTTTGTGGATGGGAAAGCAGAGGCACAGGGAAAATAAGTAACTTGTCCCAAAACATACAGTTAGAAAGAGCCACAGCTGAGACTCGAACCACCTGACTCCAGAACCAGCCTTCTTAACCACTGTGCTGTCCTACCTCTCAAAATAAAACTATGTCTATGCAATAGCAGAGGAAATGGTCTGGGAAGGTCTGATGACCCCCTACATTAACACATCAGACCTGGAATCTTCCCTCCTGCCAAACCCTAGACTCATATATCCAATTTTCAACTCAACATCTGCACTTGGACGTCTAGCAGGCATCGCCAACTTGACATGTCTAAACCTGAACTCCCGCCCTGCAAATCTGCTCTTCCTGGTCTTCTCCTTCCCCATTGATGGGAGCACCATCTTCATCATGAATCAGATCAAAACCCTGGACTTGGCCCTGACTCTGCTTTGTCATCCCCAGAACCAGCCCCACAGCAAATCCTGTCATCTTAGTTTCTTGTGCAGAGGATGCAATGGTGGTCCTTGTCCTGGCCAGAGCCCATCTGGGTGCCCCCTTCAGCTCAGGGCACCTCTCCTAATGAGTAGGCATGGAACAGTGACCAGGAGTGTCATGAAGAAGTAATAATCGCAGGAAAAATGTGAATAGCTATCACTTCCTGGGCACCTGCACCAGGCTCGGGCCTTATGCTCTGAATCATTTACATCTCTCATCAACCCTCTGAGGTAGAGGATCTATTACCCTCATTTAACAAATGAGGCACAGAGAGGCTGTCTTTCCCAGAAGTCACACAGCTAATAGGTAAGTGAGCAGGAATTCTACCCCAGTGTGTCTGACTTAAGCTGAAACACACCATGCTGTCTGCCACTGAGCCAAGTCTTTGACGTGCATCAGAGGGAACTGGGGTTATTGAGTTTGGGAGTCTGGAGAGAAGAGCAGAGGTGGAGGGGAAATGTCTGCTCTCTGAGATCAAAGAAGGGTGGGCCAAGAGGGAGGGATGTGTGTTCTCCGGGATCCAGGAGCTGGGGAGGAAGTGGGCCACAGGGAGGCCAACTTCAGCTCAGTGTAAGACAGCACTTTCTAATAATCAGGTCCCCAGCAGACACACACAAAGGAGTAGGCTGCCTTGGCTGATGGGAGTCCCATCTCCAGAGGTGCCTGACACTGTCAGGCTATGGATTCCATTGCTGGCAGCAAAGCACAGTGGGAAGAGAACATACAAAAGAAGAATCAAGTAGTGGGGAGAGGGAGGCTTGTCCTACCAGATATCAAGCTACATAATACAACTATCTGTGGCAGTTCTCAAGTGCCAAGGGACTGCCTTCCTAGGGCAACTTTGGAAATGCTTGGGGCATTTTTGTCCATAACATTGACTCAGGGGAGGGTTCTACTGAGTGCCAAGGACTGGATGATGGGTGCTCAAGAATCTTTAATGAGCAGGACAGTTCCACCAAGGAAGCATTGTTGTACCACAAATGCCAAGATGTCCTTGTTAAAAAATGACGAGATAGAGTGATTAATGTAGAACTGAAATAGACAAAGAGATAGACAAAGAGATCAATGAGACAGAACAGAGTTCCCAGAAACAGATCCATAAATACATGGGCACTTAAACATAAAACAGAGATGGTATTTCAAATCAGTGAGAAAAGGACAGAGTGTTCAATTAATGCTGCTGGGACCATAGGCCAGCCATAGAAAAATGAAATCAGATCCCTATTTCACACTGCATGCAAAGATAAAAGACCTAAACTTGATTAAAGATCTCAATATGAAACACAAAAGGAAATAAAATGAAAATACTTAGAAGATATCTAGAATATCTTTATGACCTTGGGTGGAGAAGTCACAAAGAAATAAAAGCAAATAAAGGGGAAAATAAATTTTACTACCCCCAAAGTTTAAACTTCTGAATAAAGAAGACACAAAGTTAAAAGACAAGCAACACATTTGGAGAAAATTTTGCAACAAACATAACAAGGATTTATATTCACATATATAAACCTCTTTTACAAATTAATAAGAAAAAGATATGACCCATAAAAAACTGGGCAAAATATATGAACAGGCATTTTGCAGAAGAGAAAAATTCAGATGACCGTTAAACACATCATGAGACACTTAGCTTCTCTAACAGTCAGGCGACACTAATGAAAATGAGATATTTTCTCCCAGCACATTGGCAAAATTAAAGAGTGATAAACCAACTGATGCTGAGGTGCTGGGGAAATGAGAACTCAGATATATCACTAACAGGAGTGCAAAGTGGCATAATTACCTTGGAGGGCAATTTGGCAGTGTTTATTAACACAGAAAATCCTGCTTCCAGAGAAACAGTAATGCACACCCACAGAGATCTTCATGGTGGAGAACCAGAACCACTGAAATATCCACCAGCAGGAGGATGTGGTATAAGCATATGATGGAATACTATTCGGCAGAAGAAACGAGCGAACTATAGCTGCACTTGTATACATCTCAAAAATGACTGAAGAAAGAAAAACGCAAAGATATAAATTGATTATGATATAATTTATATAAGAAAATCATTCAGGCCAAGTGGGAGGATCATTTGAGCCCAGGAGTTTGAGACTAGCCCTGGCAACACAGTGAGACTTCGTCCCTACAACAAATCAAAAAATTAGCTGGGCATGGTGGTGCACACCTATAGTCCCCCAGCTACTTGGGAGGCTGAGGTGGAAGGATCACTTGAGCCTGGGAGGTCAAGGATGTAGTGAGCTGTGATTGTGCCACTGCACTCCAGTTTGGGTGACAGAGTGAGACCCTGTCTCCCCCTCCCCCCAACCCAAAAAGAAAACTGTTCAAGCAAAACTCCTGGGTTTGGGTTTGGGTTTGTGAGTTCCCTCTACATGGAATGCCTCTTAGCATTTCCTTCTTTCTTTCTTCCCTCGCTCCGTCCCTCCCTCCCTCCTTCTCTTCTTCTTTTCTTTCTTCCCTCCCTCTCTTCCTTCTCTCCCTCCATTTTCCCTTCCTCCTTCTCTACCTTCCTGCCTTCAGCAAACACACTTGCTCTGTGCTGACAGGTGCTGAACATGAGGTCCAGGCCCCAATTTCTATCCTTGCTATGCAAGGAACTCCCTATGATTTGAGCCCCAGAACGACCCCTGACACTGGCCCCACACTAAGCTCTCACCTCAGACAATGTGTCAGGCTTGCTTGCTCTCTGGTTCTGTGTCCCGCCGGCTGCATGGGCTGCTGAGAGATTCAGGGGATAGTGTGGATGAGGCAGGCTTTGTCTCCTAAATGATCCCAGCCTCCGCTGAGGAGGCTGACTGGTGGTGCTGAGGCCCCCGCCTTCCTTTCCCTCCTGTTCTCCCTATCACTCCTGCCATCTTTTTCTCCTTTCCTTCTTCACTTTGCTTTAGTGCCAAGCTTTGGAGCCAGGGTAGGGTGTGTGGGGAGGGTGCAGCTAGATCTCTGGGCCCAGAGCTCCAGAGTTAAGCCTCCTGGGCTGAAGTGGGGAGGCAGATCTCTTAGTCCATAGGTGATCATGAGAGCAGGTGGCCACCTCCTTCCAAAAGCCAAACAGCTGCAATGGGCAGCTGCTATAATCATGTCCAGAGCCTCAGATGGCCACAACAGGGCTGTGGAGAGAGGGTGGCTGAGGATGGCCTAATTAGGCATGACAGCAGCCCCGTGAGGTGTATGCAGCTTGGAGCCATTAGGAAGGCTGGTGGAGGAACAGCCAGAGCTGGCCCAGCCACTGACCCCCAACAGGGATGCTTGGCGCTGGGGCTCAAGACTGCCTGCCCAAAGGAATGTCTGTCAGCTGGGGCTGCCAGGTGCTGCCCCAGCCATGGCTGCTAGTCCTGCTGGGAAGTGGCACTGGTGGCTCAGGGCAGCAGTTCTAGGACCTTTTGTGCTTCTGCTTCTTACTGTGCTTCCTGGGGTGAGGGTGGGGCCTTTCCCTCCTCTAGGTCTTATTTCCACTACTAAGAACTAACCTACCAGCCCTTTTCCAGCCACTCCCTCTTCTGATCCTGAAAACCACCCACAGGGCAGTGATAACAGTGTTCTTCTGCTCAGCTAGAGGTGGAAAAACTGAGGCCCAGAGACTTGTTTGAGGCCACATAGCTTACAATTAGCAAATCTAGAATTTGAATCATGGGTCTCTTTGACACACAGCCCCTGTTTGTGACACAACACTATTTCCTCATCTTCCTGGAGCTAGTGGTGAGGGGAGGGTGGCGGTGCCATATTCCTAGGAGAAGAAAGACACCAAAGGAAGCCAAATCCAGCCTGAGTCCTGCTGCCAACTCAGCATGCCCCCAGCAGGTCACACCCCTTCTCTGGGCTGAACCAGATGACATCCAGGATTAGATACTCAAGTGTCCAGTTCTCAAGGCCTTCGTCAGCTCCACCATCTCCCAGCTAAGTAACCTTCCTAAGTAACCACATTCCACTTCTATATCTGTAAAATGAAGCTAGATGCTCTTCACCAGCGTGGTTTTGTGGATAGAGTGACCAGGTTTGTCAGGTGCCCAGTACAGGGCCTGGCACACGGTAGGTGCACAGTAAATGGGCACTTTCTTCTTTTCCACACAATCTCTGAGCCCTACACATCACCACCCTCAACCTCTGTGTTTCCTTTCCAGCTCAAACCTCAGACCTTCAAGGAAGTCCTATGAGGTTCCAAGAGTATCTGCATTTGACAATCCACTCATGCTTTCCTCTGTGTGTAAGACTAATGCCACCACATCTGCGTATTAGTTTACAAAGCCTGCCCCACCCATTAGTTTTTGCTACACTATCAACAGCCTTCCTATTGTGAGTGAGGAAACTGGGGCTAGAGATACAGTCCCCAGGTCACTCAACTTCTCTAACCTTCAGTCTGCTCTTCTCTAACATGAGACTAAATAACAGTACCTCCCCTGTAGATTGCTGTTTAGAAATAAATGGCATAATACATACAAAGTTTTTTCTTTTGTTTTTTTTGGAGACAGAGTCTAGCTTTGTCACCCAGGCTGGAGTGCACTGATGTGATCTTGGCTCAATGCAACTTCCGCTTCCCAGCCTCAAGCAATTCTTCTGCCTCAGCCTGCCGAGTAGCTGGGATTACAGATGCATGCCACCATGCCTGGCTAATTTTTGTATTTTAGTAGAGATGGGGTTTCAACAGGTTGCCCAGGCTGGTCTTAAACTCTTGATCTCAGGTTATCTGCCCGTCTCAGCTTCCCAAAGTGCTGGGATTACAGGCATGAATCACCATGCCTGGCCTACTGTCCAAAGTTATTGAAAGGGTGCCTGGGAGATGGTAACAGAGGCTCAAATCCTACCTTAGATATTGCTCAGATTTGCACAATGCCAGGGCCAAAGCTTCTGACCTCCCAGTTGGGTCCTTAGAAAACCACAGTCCTGGAAATGATTCATGAAAGCTCTCTGAAGACAGAACCGAGTACAGCACCCTCAGGCGTTGGGAACGGTTCAAATCCGTACTCTATCTTCAGCACCACGGACAACGCCCCTGACAGCAGCACCAAGGACAGAGGCAAATGAGTGCCCTGTACCCCAAACAGCACAGCTCAAAGGTCAAAGTGTCAAAAATCCCCTTCCCTCATGCTGAGGTGGCAATGAAACCTTCTTTTTTTTTTTTTTTTCTAGCTACTTACCTGCCTCACAATTACTAAGGCCTTGAGAAGCTGCTTCCAGTTCTATTTCTATTTGCATGTCTTTTATTCCAGGGGCCAGTTTTCCTGTGTATTTCTCACCCAGTGAAGTTCCTTGGATTGGATTAGCTCAGGAAGGCTTTCTGGATGTTCTTGACTAGGAAAACACACTTTCCTAGGCAAAGAGAGCGTCCCAAACCTTCCCCCCACTTTTTTTTTTTTTTTTTTTTTTTTTTTTTTACCTACTGGCTTCATTTCAGACACAAGTGGGGACAGTCACTGGATACAGTGTCACAGCCAAGTGCAGCAGCAAGGGACAGGCCTAACGCCACCTCATCTCACCTTGTGGCCCTGTTCTCAAGAGAGTGAATAAGGAGAAGCATTTATGATCCTTCAGCCTGTCCCATTCCATCAATCATCCCTGAGGCCATCTTTTATTGGCTCCTCACCCATTTGATGAGGGCTAGATTTATTCCTGCCCTGACCACCTCTTTGACATCACTGGCTGCTCACATGGTCTCAAAGCAAACAGCTTGAGCTGCCTTGAGCCCTTCTTTAAGGACCCTCAGGACTTTAGTTCAGTGGAGACCCCAGCAGAGCCAGCGACTCAGTCCTTCTAAAGTGGCTGAAGGGGAAGATGGGGCACAACCAAATACCAGTGTCCTCTGTTACATGGGAAGGACATCTCCTCAGAGTTATGATGCAATGAGATGATGTGACCAGCACCAAGCATGGCACATAATAAGGGCTTGGTAAACAACTGTTCCCACTTCCCAACAAGGACAATGTAATGATGGCAATGATGATCACTACTCATGTTGAGTTTCTACTATGAGCTAGGTCAAGGTATTGAGGGTTAGACCAGACAAGGACAATTATACCCATTTTGCTGATAAGAAAACCAAGCCGGCCAGGCAGTGGCTCATGCCTGTAATCCCAGCACTTTGGGAGGCTGAAGTGGGTGGACTGCTTGAGGTCAGGAGTTCAAGACCAGTCTGACCAACATGATGAAACCCTGTCTCTACTAAAAATACAAAAATTAGCTGAGCGTGGTGGAACGTGCCTGTAATCCCAGCTACTCGGAAGGCTGAGGCAAGAGAATGGCTTGAACCCAAGAGATGGAGGCTGCAGTTAGCCGAGATCACACCACTGTACTCCAGCCTAGGTGACAGAGTGAGACTCTGTCTCAAAAAAAAAAAAAAAAAAAAAAAAAAAGCCAGGCACCGTGGCCCTACACAGGAGGCTAAGGCAAGCAGGATTCTTTGAGGCCAGGTACTCAAGGCTGCAGTAAGCTCTGATTGCCCCACTGCATTCCAGTCTGGAAGATAGAGCAAGACTCTATCTCAGAAAAAGAAAAAGAAAACCAAGGTCCCGATGGGCCAAGAAATCTCTCAAAGGTCACACAGCCAAACAGGTGACAAAACCAGATCTCTGCCCTCAAATTCCAGGCTGCTTCTCCACCTCCAGACCTCCCATAATTACAATCATCCTCATCTCTCACCTTCAGGTATCCAGCACAGCCCATTCACTGCTTGCCAGCATCCAGTGCTGGATGCTGTATGCCCAGCTGGCCAGCTGTCAACAAGCTACCAGACTCAGATACTGGGGTGGGCAAGGATGGAAGTAGGGCCCAGATTCTTTGCCCTCCTGGGACCCCATGCAATTGCAAGGGGCTCAGATGCAGCCCACTCCCATTCCTGCAACAGTTGCCTCCTCTCCTAACATGGCAAGGAGAAACCCCCACCCCAGCTCTGTATCAGCCTCCTACACATACAGAAGAGTAGAGCTCATGAAACACATGCCACCATCATCACCAGCATCAGTGACAGCCCCACCAGGTCCCATCATACCTGTCATACAGGTGAGAAAATGGAAGCCCAAGGACTGGAAGGAACTTACCCCAGGACACCCGAACAGAATGTTTTCAGGACTCTGGACTCCTCCAGTGCCTCTATCCCCAGACTGGGGGCTCAATGAAGGCAGGAGTCTCAACATTCTTGTCCACTGCTAGGTCCCCAGCACCCACCTCAAGGTCCACAACAAAGTGACTTTTTTTCCTTGCTTCTTCTGAAGGGAGGGACAATGTGTCACCCACTTTCTCTAACCAATCCAGAGTCTTGTATGTAGTAAGCCCCTAGTAGGTGTTTCTTAAACTATATAATTCATTCAATAACTATTTTGTGCCTAGTGTGTCCTAGCCATTGCTTTAGGTGGAGAAACCGCAGCGAAGAGAAAACACAGACAAAAATCCTCTGTTTTGACACTGATTGAAATAGAGTGAATTTGTTTCCTTGTTCATCTTCCCTACCTGTTGTGAGTGCCAAAGGGGCAAGGACTGTCACTGTCATGCCCAGTCCTGTGTTCAGTGCCCAAAACACAATATATGCTTGCTAAATGAATGAATACATGTAGGTAGAGTAGTAGAATAAAGGCAGCCACCATTTATTGAGAGGTTGCCGGTTATTTTATGCACATTAAATATCTCTTGGAATCTTTCCCTGTGAGGTGAGTACTTTGAGGTGGATCATGCTAGCTATCCTGCTAGCTATTCTTCCCTTTTGCTTAACAGAAGGGCCCAGTTAGAAATATTCACTTCATCAGCTTCCCTTGCAGCTAGGGTGGCCATGTGACCAAATCTGGGAAAAGAGATGTAGGCAAAAATCCACTAAGTGGGGCTTCCAGGAAATCTTTGTTTTCCTGGTGAGAAAAAGAAACTCGGGAAGCATGGAGGCTTTCCTCTCTTCTTCCTGCCTGAAATTCAGATGCAGCATATGGCGGTGGAGCAGCCATTTTGTAGCCATGAGAATGAAAGATGCATGCTAAGGATGGCAGAGGCCTGCCGCAGCCTCCCAAATAGCTGGGACTATAGGCATGTGCCACCATGCCTGGCTAACTATTATTTTTTTAATTATTATTTTTATTTTTTTGAGACAGGGTCTCACTTTGTGACCCAGGCTGGAGTGCAGTGGTGCCATCTTGGCTCACTGCAGCCTTGACCTCCTGGGCTCAAATGATCCTCTCATTTCAGCCCCCCAAGTAGCTGGGACTACAGGCACACACCACCACACCTGGCTATTTTATTTTATTTATTTTTTTATTTTTTGTAGAGGTGGGGTTTTGCCATGTTGCCAAGGCTGGTCTATTTTTTATGTTTTGTAGAGATGGGGTCTTTCTATGTTGCCCAGGCTAGAATGCAGTGGCATGATCACAGCTTGCTGTATTCTTGAACTCCTGAGCTCACATGATTCTCCCACCACAGCCCCCTGAGCAGTTGAAACTACAGGTGCCTGCCACCATGCTTAGCTAATTGTTAAAATTTTCTGTAGAGACAGAGTCTCACTATGTTGCCCAGGCTGGTCTCAAATTCTTGACCTCAAATGATTCTCCCACCTTAGTCTCCCAAAGTGCTGGGATTACAGGTATGAGCCACAGCCCTGACATTCTTGTTACATGAGAAGAATAGCCTTCTGGGTATTTATACAAATGTTACTTGTTTTCTTCTGTCACAGGCAGCCAAATGCAATTCCAACTGATTCGGTATTATGATAACAGGAGAGGCTTAGGGAGGTCAAATGAATTTCCCAAAGTCACACAGCAAGTAAGCAGATCTGGAATTGGCTGCTGGGTTGAATGCCGAAGTCTGTGCTCACTCTACCTGTGTGCTATCATTCCTACCTGCAGTCCCAGGCTGCCAGGAAGCCCTTCTCCACAACCAGCACTGAGCTCTCCTCTAAAAGTCTTCCTGACTACCTGAGGTCTGGATCTAAGTTTCCCTGATGCTTCTCTCTTACCAGATTCCACCTGAGCTACACGCAGGTCCAGATCCTCCTTTCAAAACATATGTGCCTCGAGTCCCAGGATTCCACTCAGAGCCTGACCCTGTGAGATGCTCTCTGCTCATCCACCTCTCCCTAGTCCAGAATTCCCCCCAACTGTTCCAATAGCATGCACGGCAGATGCTCAAGCCATCTCTGCAGACAGGTCTCCTGGTTCCATCTCTTACCCCTGACAGTGT
This sequence comes from Cacajao melanocephalus, assembly GCA_963573385.1. Taxonomy (NCBI): domain Eukaryota; kingdom Metazoa; phylum Chordata; class Mammalia; order Primates; family Pitheciidae; genus Cacajao; species Cacajao melanocephalus. Next base: position 80,880 of record CAUYLG010041567.1, on the reverse strand, counting down.
CCCGCACCCACCACAGAATAATTTTCAAGAGCATCTCTCATGGGCGCCTGGCCCTCAAGGCCTCCAGGGTCTGGCTCCAGCCACCTTCCCAACCTTTGTTCTCACTGCCCCCTCTGCCTCCTGCCACTTTGCCCACCCAGCATTCGCAGAGCCAGCTCCAGTGTGTGCTTGAGGTGACAAAGAGGCCCTCTCCGACCACCCTGTCTCCAGCAGGTACCCATCACCACTGTCCTGTGGCTCCCTCTCTCTCAGCACCTGGGGCTATTTGAGCGTAACCCAGAGTGTTGCTAGCTTACTGCTGGCACGTTTGCCGTTGCCTTCCTGTCCCAGAACCAGAGCTTGTTGAGGGCAGGAAGCGTACCCATCTTTTCCACCTATTTCCCCAGTCCCTGGCACAAGGCCCGGTACTTGAGCTCAATCAGGAGGTGCTGAATGAAGCTCAAATTTGCTTCCTACGCTTTCCCGCCACCCACTTTCTACTCCAGCCAAACAGAACTACTCCAGCTTCTCCGAACCCTCCTACTGTGGCTGACACCCAAGTGTCTCCCGGACTCTGCCTCCAGCCAGGCCCACAGAGAGTACAGGCCTTGCCAGGCCTTCCTCTTCCCTTTTGCCCATCAAAACCAAGCAGAGGGGAATTCCAGACTCCAATGGGATGAATGAGATTTTGGGACATAGGTGCGTGTGTGTGTGTGTGTGTGTGTAGAGGGGAACTGGCTGTCTACGTTCTATCCTGAATGTGGCAGACTCTGCTTGTCCTTCCTCTTGCATTTCTGCCACTGGTTACACCAACCTGAGCTAAGTCTGAAATGCCCCTATATTCCTTGAGCAGCCACAGCTGTAGGAAAGAAGAAGGGAAAAGACATTCACATTTACTGAACCCCTATTAAGTGCTAGGCGCTGTTCTAGCCCAAAGAATAACGAAAGCAAAGATGATGATAGTAATAGTGGCTAATATTTGTTGTGCATTTAGCATATGCCAGGCACCATCCATCCTAAGGCTTTTAATCAGACAGATCTTATTATTATCCCCATTTTACAAATGAAGAAAAAGAGGCTCAGAGAGGTGGAGTCACCTGAGATCACAGAGACAGGAAGTGGTCTGGAGCTCAGGTATCTATTATCCCAAACCTGCTCCTCTGCCAGGCTGAGTAGGGTAACACCCAGGTGTCTTGGCGTAGGGGGAGGAGCTTCCCCTTGCAACTCCAGCTGCCTCTGAGTGAAAGGCTGGAAGCAGCAACTTCCCGGCAAGTGGGGCTCTCCTGGGGGAAGTCTGGGCTGGTAAGACTTACCCTATTCAGGAAGGCTGTAGAACAGTGCTCCAGCCCCCTGCAGGACCAGGCCCGAGGAGTCGCAGGGTGGACGGAAGTCGTTGAGCCTGGGCTCTGCTTCCCCAGTAAGGCTGAAGATTTTCCCAAAAGCCTGGGCCAAATTTATCTGCCAATCCCCCGAAGAGCTGATTCCAGCGTCTGTCTGGAAATGTCAGCCCGTGTGGTTGGAGGAACGCGGGGAGAGTTTTCCTCTAAATAGCAGGAAGCATATGGGAGGCGGATGGCATCCGCCGCCCCAACCTGCCAACTCTTGCTCAAGTGGGAGCTAAAAGGGGCCCAGAAGGGTCTGGAAATCCCACCACCTCCCAGGGAGGTTCAAGGGGGAGCTGGAGACAGAGACGGTGGCAATGAGAAGGCCAGAAAGTGGGTCCAAAGGGCAGGCAGGCAGGAGCACCCTGATGAGCAGAGGCGCCTGAGGCTCTCAGATGGAAGTGACATGCCTAGGAATCTAGCGCAACATCCACAGTAATAATAGCCACCATTCACCGAGCGCTTGAAATGCGCCAAATCTGGGTTAAGCACTTTATTTGGATGATTTCACTTAAACTTTGCAACCAACTCTAAGATGGGGGCTGCTGTTATCCTCGTATTACAGATGAGGAAACCAAGGTTCAGAGAACGAAGGACCTGAAATCAGACACTCTGGGCTGGAAAGCACCTTTCAGATCCTCAGCTGAATCACAAATCCTCTACAGACTCTCTGCCAAGCTGTGGTACAGCTGCTGCTTGAACACTCCCAGTGATGAGGAGCTTGCTACCTACCACCCAAGCTAGCCCATCTGCAGAGAATTCTTTGTACCCAAATGGTTTTCCTAGCCTAAGCTGGGATCTCCTTCCCTGGAGCTTTTCCTGTGAGTATCAGACCCAGACCCTGCCTCCCCCAAAAGTGACAGAAAGGCAGGGAGCCAGGCCCCTCTCTGGTTTCCCTCCTCCGGGTGACACACTCCAGGTCCTCACACAGCTGCCCAAGCAGGGATCTGGAGCTCCAGTGCCAGCCAGCTCTCTCACCCACCTCTGCCCCTGGACCATGGTAACCAGAACAGCCTCCAGTCACCAAGCACTTCCTATGTGCCAGGCACCGTGGAGAACCTGCCCTTAACACACTCTCCTCCAACCTTCTCCACAATGCCTGGAGTGGTACTATCATCGCTTCAGCTTTACATAGGAGAAAACTGAGGCTCCGCAAGGGGAAGAGACTTGTCCTAGTCATTTGGCAGAGATGCAGGACCCTGGAGGCCTCACCGGGCTGCTGCTCTAAGTCTCATGAAGCTGAGGAGGACCCTGCGGGCCCCACCTGGGGACACTGACCCAGGCTTTGCCAGGATTCATCTCAACACCAGTCAACAGGGCCCCAAGCCCATGCCACCCGTTGAGTAGAACCCAGTCCCCAAATTTTGTTGAATCTCCCTGATAAACGCCCCTCTGTGCCATTCTCATGGTCTTGTCCTACCCACTGTCACCTCCAAGTCCAGCCCAGGATCTTGGCTTATTTAAAAAAATATATTTTTAAAGAGACAGGGTCTCTGCTGGGCACAGTAGCTCAAGCCTGTAATCTCAGCACTTTGGGAAACCAAGGCAGGAGGATCGCTTGAGCCCAGGAGTCAAGAGGTTGCAGTGAGCCCTTAACATGCCACTGGACTCCAGCCTGGGCAACAGATCAAGAGACACTGTCCAGAGGCAGACAGACAGACAGACACACACACACAGAGGGGAGAGAGAGAGAGAGAGAGAGAGAGAGAGAGAGAGAGAGAGAGATTGTTGCTCTGCCACCCAGGCTGGAGTGCAGCGGTGGGATCATAGCTCACTGCACACTGCAGCCTTGAACTCCTGGACAAAGCCAGGATCAACACCCAGACCTAACCTGCCTTTGGCTCCCTTTTATCCTAAGGGTCAAATTCAAACTCCCCAGCCCAATAGTTGAGGCCTTTTAAGCTCCAGCCTTGGCCGACCTCTCTAGCCCTTTGTCTCCCCAACATCCATCCCTCACACCCTCCTGCCTAACAGCTAAACAGGTGGCAGGTGAGATCTTCACAGAGCTCCTCCCAGTTGCTTCTCCATGGAGAATCCCTATTCATCCTTCAACACTGCTTGGAGGAACAGAATCAACTGCTTTGGCTCTGGAGATTCCTGAGTGATCAGCACCTACCTCTCATCTCTCATGCCTCACCTGTCATCACTGTCGGAGATGCCTTTCTCCTGGGCTGAATTGAAAATTTCCCCTGGGCAGGGGCAGCTCTGATTCATCCTTGTAGCTCCACATCTAGTGCAGCACCAGGCACATGGTAGGCACAGATGTCTGTGGAGTGTGGAGACGAATGACCAAATGAAGACCGTGGGGCATGATAAAGTGTTAGAGATGACCCATGAAACACAGCTCATGCAAGTCATAACTTTGCTATATCAGAAACAAAAGATGCTACTGTTAAAACAGTCACAAAACATTTGAGGATTTAGAAGAGAATCAGGGGATGATCTGGGAATGACTAGAGTTTCCAGAAAAAAGCTGTCCAAACCCAAGCGGATGAAGCGACCAGATCCCACCTGCAGGGTGGCAGGAGATGAGGAGTAGGGCCATGGAGGGGGTGGTGGGGGAGAGACTGGGTCCATGTCCCAGCCCTGCCTCCAACTTGCTCTGTGTTGTCACATAGGCGGCTTGGCCTCTCTGAGCCTCAGTTTCCTTCTGTATAAAACACAGGGGGCATTTGGAAAATTAACTGAGGCAGCAGATGTGTGTCTAAAGGCCTAAATACTTCCTTTATTGTCAAGGTAATGGGACTCTCTCTGCCCTCCATTGAAACTCCCAGCAGGGTTTGCAGACATCCAGGGCTCACTAATCTTGGACCCCCCTGACCTGGAAATGCAGGCTTCTGCCTGACCTCTCAGCAGTCATTTGGGGGACAGCCCTCAGTGTCTTGAGCAGTACCAGAACTGTGGGCTTTGTCTTGTGAAGAAGCTTTCTAACTAACAGTGGAAAAAATGGATAGTGAGCTCCCCATCTCTGGAGGTATGCAAGCAGTGGCTGGGCATCTCAGGACAGGAATTCTGACTCAGGGTGGGAGGGAATTTAGACCAGTAGATATCTAAGGCTCCCTTGAGGGGCCATTGGGTTCTTTTTCTCCTTCCTCATGTGGGGCCTTGATCTAACTCCTCCAGGCTATGCTCTCAGCACAAGACAGAGTGACCTCACTGACACTTCCCTCATCCCACAATATCCCCCAAAGGCTCCCCACTGCCTTCAGGATCAAGTCCAAGTTTCTACCCTGGCACTCAAGGCTCCTGTGGTCTGAGCTTGGCTCCTCTCATCCTATAGTTGCACCCTCACCACATGCTCTGGGCCTTTTTTGACACATTGTTTTTCTTGCCTATAACATTCTTCCAGCACTCTGCTTGGCTACTCAGTTTAGGCATCATCTCCTCTAGGAAGCCTTCCTTGCTCCCAGGCTGGCCTTTTCCTTCCCACAGCTCCTGTATTCACATCCACCTTGGCACTGCTCACATTCCAGACAAATCAGCCTCCAAAGACTGCAGTCGTTTAGATGGCCAGGACAGCTCCCTTCCGGGACAGAGAGGGTCGATGTCTTCTGAGCGAAATTGGTACTTCAGAGATTACAATGTTCTGACTCCAAGAAAGTCTAAGGCTGCCCCAGTGAGCTTCTGAAAGTAAGATCTGCATTCAGGACTCCTTTCTTTTCTTTTTTGAGATGGAGTCTGTCAACCAGGCTGTAGTGCAGTGGCATGATCTTGGTTCACTGCAACCTCCGCTTCCCGCGTTCAAGAGATTCTCCCACCTCAGCCACCCACAAAGCTGGGATTACAGGGCCGGCCACCACACTGGGTTTATTTTTGTATTTTCAGTAGAGACAGGGTTTTACTATGTTGGCCAGGCTGGTCTTGAACTCCTGACCTCAGGTGATCCACCAGCCTCGGCCTCCCAAAGTTCTGAGATTACAGGCATGAGCCACCACACCTGGCCAGGACCCCTTTCAATAGGTGCTTTTTTGTTTTTCTGATTATGAAAATCATGCATTTTGGGAAATTCAGATAATTACAGGAGGTAGGGTTGCTGGGTTTGGCCACCATTTGGTCTACTTTAGGCCATAGCCTACAGTTACTTTCGGGGAAGCTACTTTACTCTCCACTCCTGAGGTCCCAGCGGTGTTGACTGCACCCCCAGCTGGGGTGGGGAGCATACATAGGCCCGGGCTACCAATCAGAGTGCCGAATTCCCCCTAGCAACAGCAACTGACTGAGGGGTGGACACATCCCACAAATTTGACCAATCAAGACCAAGACTCAGTTCTGGGACTTGAGTTTGAGCAATTGGGGAAAAAATTATTGCTTATTTCTTTGGACAGGTATCTTATTACCTGTACGTGAGAGTTTAATGAGAACATGGGAATAACCCAGAGAGAGCCGAGTTGAGAAACTGAGAGAAATCAGGTCTTGGTGGCCCCCAAGCCCCTGGATCCAGCTGCGCCTGAAGCCATCAGACCTCTGAACTTTACAGTTACAAGTCAATAAAATCCATTTTTGTTTAAACTAGTTTGGAGTGGGTTTTCTGTCACCTTACTTGGAAAAAACTCTGAATGATATGAATAAAAATAAAAATAGAGCTCACCTATATCTCACCATCCAGAGGAAGCCACTATCAATAGTTTAATGATGAGCCTTCTGAGCATCTCCTGAGCCAGATGTATATTCATATACATTTTTCATAACAAAAGTGAAAAAATCAGTAGATATCTAAGTAGATATCCTGTTCCTCCCTGCAAATCCTGACACTCAGAAAAAGACTCCAAATCAAGATGTCACACAACAGACACCCGTTTTTAACCTCCTATTTTTCCCCAACAAGGCACCATGGACAAGTTTCCATGTCAACAAATAGAGATTTACAGCCCTGTTTCTATACCTGCAGAGAATGCCATTGTCTGGCCGGATGTAAGTTATTTAACCAATTCTCACAAATAGAGAATTGGGTTGTTTCTAATTTATCACTGTAATCAAGAAAGGTGCAGTGAACTTACTTGCAAAATGCATATGTTTGCACTTGCTGGATGATTTATGACTAAGATTCCACGATTCTAAGAGTTTGACTACACGAGTGTACGTTGTTCTGCCTGAGATTTAAGATTCTCTTTGTGGCTGTAAAATAGTATCTGAAGGTGTGCTAGTTGTAAAAAAAAAAGCAAATCCTGGGCCAGGGTGTCCCCATCACAGTGTCTCTGGCAAGGATGCTCAGTGGTAGATGCCAGGGAGGTGGTGGGGAGGGAGGTGGGAGGTGGGGTGGTTGGTGCTAACCTAAGGTCCAGCTGGTCCTGTGCCCAGCCAAGCTGACCACCACCCTGGACCTTGTCTCCCAACTGGGTCTGACTCCCAGTGATGGAAGGAGAGGTAAGCCTGGGGAGCCCTGGCAGAACATGGTGACACACAGTAGGTGCCACCTCTGGCAGTCACAGCTGTCACGGCAGCAGCGCCATCAGGGATGCAACCTTGGCATTGCCCTAGCCCTCCACATGTTTTCACTCACTTAAGCCCCATGCCCACTCTCCGATGCTATTCTTATCTCTGTTTTTCGGAAGAGGAAACTCAGCCTTAGAGAGGGCGAGTGACTTCTCTATGGTCACGTGGTCAAAGGGATGACCCAGATCTGCTGATTCCCCAGCCCATGCCTTATCCCACTGAGGTGGATAGCAGGAGAGAAGAAGTACCCTAGGCAAGACCATGGGAACCCTAAAATCCTCTGTTCCTCCCCACAAGTCCCAAAACTCAGGAAAGACTCCAAATCTAGAAAAGTAGACAGAAGAACCAAAGATCATCCATGCCCCCACTTCCCAGGAGGAGCACTGTGCAGCTTTCAGAAACACACGTAATTCTTACAGAAATGATATAATACTACCCATGCTGTTTTATAACCTCTTTAAAAAAAAACTCTACAACACACTATGAAGTTCTTTATGCAACAATAAATTTAGCTCCGCGGCCCCGTTTCTAACAGCTGCAGCAGGCGCTACTGTGTGGCTGCAGTAAAATGGCTTTAACTGGTCCCGTGGTGATGGACAAATGGGTTGTCCCCAATTGTCCTGCTAACAGCAACAATGTTATATGAGCACTGTCCAGCATGGCTGGATCCATGTCACCCTTTCGGGTCTCAGGTCAAGTGCCATCTCCTTAGAGAGGGCCATCCTGGACAGTGCCATGTCACACAGGTCTCCTACCCAGTTCATCTTCATGGTGTCACCATGCTAATTTCTCTCACTGCACCAGTGGAGTCTCTCCTCATTCTGTTTGTGTCTTTGGGTGACTGTATAATATCTGTCCCTCCCCAAGCCTGTGTGCTCCAGGAAGGGTGTAGACTGGCAGGGACTAGACTCAAGAGATGTCCTTGGAACACATGAATGAAGAGATGCCCTCTCAGCACAGCATGCCCCGCTCCGTGACATGTCCTCAGCCTCAGTTTGGGACCCCACAGAGCTGCCTTGGAACTCGCTTCCAGCCATGTGCTGCTTGGAGCATCTATGCCCAGATGCCTGCCCTGCCAAAGACCCCACACCAAGCAAGACTTTCGGCACGAATATGATACAAAGCACTGGAGTCTGGCAGAGCAGCTCCACTACCCACTGGCTGTGTGGACTTAGGCCTCAGTTCCCTCATCTGTAAAATGGGGCCAATACTGCTAATCTCACAAAATTGTTCTGAAGATTAAAGAAGGTAACAAATGTGCTTAGCACATAATAGGTCCTCAGAAAATTACTGTTTGCTCCCCATCCTGATCCAGTGAGTTCAGAGGTGGGTTTGACCCTGTCTCACCTGGGTGGCCTGTTTACCTTTAAAAAAATTTTTATGTCATTTATTTATTTATTAAGAGATGAAGTCTTGCTCTGTTGCCCAGGCTAAGGTACAGTGGCATGATCATAGCTCACTGCAGCCTCTAACTTTTGGGCTCAAGCAATCCTCCCACCTCAGCCTCCTGAGTAGCTAGGACTACCAGCACACATCACCATGCCTGGCTAATTTTTTTCATTTTTTTGGAGAAGGGGGTCTTGCTATGTTGCCTAGGCTGGTCTTAAACTCTTGGCCTCAAGCCATTCTCCCACCTCATTCTTTTATTACTTTGGATGAGACCTGAGTATGCCTTGGCCTTCTCCCTGGGGCTGTCCCTAGGAATGTCCCACTCCTATCCTTTAATACTTTTTGTTTGTTTTTTGAAACAGGGTCTCCCCCTGTCACCCAGGCTGGAGTGCAGTGGTACAATCTAAGCTCACTATAACCTCTGCCTCCTGGGCTCAAGTGATCCTCCCACATTAGCCTCCCAAGTAGCTGGGACTACAGGTACATGCCACCACACTCAGCCATTTGAATTTTTTTTTTTTTTTTTTTTTTGGTAGAGATGAGGTCTCACTATATTGCTCAGGCTAGTCTTGAACTCCTGGGCTCAAGCAACTCTTCCTACCTCAGTCTCCCAAAGTGCTGGGATTATAGGCATGAGCCATTGCACCCAGTTCTTTGACACTTGTTAACAGCTAAACGCTCTGCTCTGACCCCTTGGCGACTCCCAGGCCCATCTTCTGCTGCCTATGACTGCACACACCTGCCTGGCTTCCCAAGCCTTAAAAATTCAAGAGGCACAGACATGTCTGAGACACAAATGGAGGAGCCCCTGACCCTTTGTGGGGAACTTCCTGGCCCCTGATCCTTGCACATGGGGCTTGAATCAGTCTGGTTTCTCATCTCACTTCCTTTACTCTTGGGCAGCATGACAGGTAACTTTACCTCTCTAAGCCTCACTTTCCTCCTCTGTAAAATGGGCAGAATAAGATAATCCAGGAGGATTCAAGGAGACAAAAGGTAAAATGGTTAGCAAACAGCCTGTTAGTAAGTGCTCAATAAAAGTTAGCTATTATTGTTACAATTGTTTTTATCCTTTTTCCTGTGATATGTGATATAGACAGAAAAGTGCACAAAACAAAAATGTTTAGTGCAATAAAGTATCAAAAGGAAATGGTCATGTAACCACCACCCAGGTCACTGCTGACCCCTCGGAAATCCCCTGAGGTTCTCCTCCCAATCTTTTGCCTTCTTTTCTCCACCAAGGCAATCCTTTTCCAGCCTTTATGGTGCCATTACTGTTATGATTTTACCTTTTTATTTATTTATTGAGACGGAATCTCACACTATTGCCCGGGCTGGAGTGCAATGCAACCTCCACCTCCTGGGTTCACATGATCCTCCTGCCTCGGCCTCCCAAGTAGCTGGGATTACAGGTGCCCACCACCACACCTGGCTAATTTTTTGTATTTTTTTTTTTAGTGGAGATGGGGTTTCACTACGTTGGCCAGATTGGTCTCAAACTCCTGATCTCATGATCCACCCATTTCGGCCTCCCAAAGTACTGGAATTACAGGTATGAGCCACTGCGCTCAGCCAATTTCTTTTCTTTTGAGACAGAGTCCTGCTCTGTTGGCCAGGCTGGAGTGCAGTGGCACGATCTCGGCTCACTGCAACCTCTGTCTCCCAGGCTCAAGCAATTCTCCTGCCTCAGCCTCCTGAGTAGCTGTGATTACAGGGGTGTGCCACCACGCCTAGCTAATTTTTGTATTTTTAGTAGAGACAGGGTTTCACCATGTTGGCCAGGCTGGTCTCAAACTCCTGACCTCAGGTAATCCTTTTGCATTGGCCTCCCAAAGTGTTGGGATTACAGCCATGAGCCACGGCTGCTGTTACTATTATTAATAAGTGGATGAAAAAAATAAATGACTGTGTGGCCACTCTGCTGTGATCCAGCCAGGTCCCCAGGTCTTAGGACCTGGCACTCCTGGCTGCCTCTGCCCTGGAGACACCTCATCCCATTTCCCAGCTCCGGCTTTGTCTGTTCTTTAAATAACCAGTTTGTTAGCAAAATAGCAGCAGTAACACCTCCCTCACTGCCGCCCAGGCCTCCATCTTTCCACGCGATGCTGACGGCTGCTCACCCAGCTTGTGCCAAGGAATCCCGTTCTCCGTCACTGGGCCACACACGCCAGAGGCTGTCTGCTCAGCTGCGTTCTCAGAGCCTGGCCCGGTGGGTGGAAGTGGGCACTGGATGGCAGTAATTTTCAGGAAAGCCTGGGCTGTTAACAGATGAGCCCTCACCCCCAGGTCCCTGCCTCAGTCTCCCCCTCCACCTTCCACAGGATTATAGGAAGTTTAAGTGAGATAATGAAAAACACAAAGCATTTAGTGCGATGCCAGACACATAGTAATTGCTCAAGAAATGCTTGCTGTTATTCAGCTGGTCCTCATTACACATTTAGTCCCTGGAGAGGCCCTTGCATTTCTTGAGCACAATAAGGAGTGTTTGCAAATGATTAAACCCCACAGACACTCACAGCTCTCAGACCAAGCTGTCCTTATCACCTTTCCTGCACCAGCTTCTCAGCCAAAAGCAACAGCTATCTGCAGCCGCAACAATAGACCAGGAGCTGGGTCGGGGGAGCCAGGTTGGGGGGCAGCTAATTAATGGGGCCCTGTTCGTGGTTAGTCATAATAAGGCTGGCGCCACCCCAGCATGTAGTTCCTTGTTCTCACAGAAGCACCTCTACATACATTATCTACAGTGAACTTCACAGGTTTTAAAAAAAAATGATCCCATGATATTTGCATATTATACATATTTACGAATCTTTTCCCTTCTCATAACCATCCCATCAGGGAAACCGGGCAGCCTCTGGAAGATGAGAAAATCAGGACCAGAGGGGCTGGCCACCCTGCTGAGGGCATGGGCTCACTGCAAGCCATCTGGGGCAGTAGGCAGTGGCACTGGCCAAAAGGCCAGCAGGCTCTCAGGTCCTGCTGGTGTCTGGGTAACGGGAGGTGAGAGAGGCTTCCCTCCTTCTCTCCCTGTTTCCTTCCTTCTACAGTTATTTGCCGGGTACCCACTGTATGCCAGGCATGGGGCCAGCTGCTGGCTGGCCAGTGGGGAATGAAGTGGCTGTTCTTTGTCCTTGTAGAGCAGAGGCCAGAGAAAGAGGCAGATCCTACCCCAGTGGCCCCGTGTAGTGCTTAGTGGTGGCTGGGTGAGCCTGCGTGTAAGCCCCTTGGCCTGGTTGAGCCTCAGTTTCCTCATCTGTGAACTAGACTGTTGTGCCAGCAGAGCTTTGGGAGGTGGAAGGTGAAGAAAAGATGTAAGCAGCATGGTGAAGTGGTGGCACTGTGGTCACACCCCCAGACAGACGGGTCAGAGACAAGGGCGGGCCTAGCACCTCATCTCGTTGTCAAGGTGGGAACTCGAGGAGCATGGGGAGAACAGGCCAGAGGGGCAGCAATGCAGGGCCCCCCAAGATTCAAGAATTCTGATGGCCTCCCCTCAAGCCACCCTGGGGGTCCTAAAGGTTCCATGGCCTCCACCACGGCTCACAGCTCTCTTCCTTTCCTGAGCTTATGTGTACCACCTGCCCCTACCTGCTTGGGTGTGGCAAGAGCTGGGCTTTGAGGTGGACAGAGCTGGGCTTCCTGTGCACCCAAGGAAGGTGGCTTCCCCTGTCTGAGGCTAATTCCTCTGGAAAATGGGTGTGATCACCACACCCACCTCCTGGTTGTAGGGAGGACTGGCTAAGACGGGCCAGTTGAACTATAAATGGTGCCCAGACATACACAAACTCTCACTGAGGTCCCTCTGCCAGCATGTGGGTGCCAGTGGAAGTGAGGCTGGGCATTTCCCAACTGTGCCAAGCATGGGGGCTGGTGAGGAGCCCAGGCCTGCGGACACAGTTACTTACCAACCAGAGAGATACAGGCACAGGAAACACAGCAAGCTGTCGGGGCCCAGCAGGTGTCAGCTCAGGAGCGGGCACTGGACTGAGGGCTGACGCACACATCCCTCTAGGCACTCCATCAGAGGTGCTGGCGGGAAGCAGCTTGGGAAAGGGGCCCTGCCAGTGCCCCGGGGGCCACCAGGTCCTCGTCACACACAGGGCCCCAAGGCTTCTGGCAGGGGGAGGCACGGGTGCCTGCAGGGATGAGGAGGAATGGTGATTAGGAGGTGCTAGAGGTAAGCCCTCCACCTGAGACCCTTGGACTGGCCCTAGGGACATGAGGGAGACGACATGCAGCAGTGGTCACAGATACCCAAGTGTTTATACAACACTACATTTTCCAGAGCACCCTGGCATCCCGGCTCATGTGGGCACCCACATTGTTTTTTTAGAGGAGTATTTGCATGTCATGCATATTTACGACGCCTCTCCCACCACCCACAGAATCCCCACAGCAGCTGGGAAGCTGGGTTCCAAAGGCTCAAATCCTTCCCCATCTTGCTTCTCCCTCCTTTTCCCCAGATAGAGGGAGCTGGGAAAGGGGCATGCAGTCCTGAGTTCAAATCCCAGTTCAACCTCTCACTTGTAGGGTGACGTCAGGGAGGCAGCTTCCCCTTTCTGAGCCTCAGTTTCCCCACCTGCCAAATGGGAACAAGAGTGCCTCCTTTGAAGGATACTGTGAGGACTGAGAAGACAGTGCAGGTGAAATATTTGGCACACACTATGTGCCCAATAAAGGCCCTTCTAAGAGGCCCTTCACTGCATCACCACTTCCATGTGGCATGTCTCGTGTGACAGCAGAGGGAAGCCAGGTGTCCCTCTCCACCTACTTCCCCTGAACAACTGTTACTGCTCCTGCCTGGATCTGTAAATCAGCAGGAACCAGGCGGGCGCAGTGGTTCACGCCTATAATCCCAGCACTCTGGGAGGCTGAGGCAGGCAGATCACTTGAGGTCATGAGTTTGAGACCAGCCTGGCCAACATGGTGAAATCCCATCTCTACCAAAAATACAAAAATTAGCTGGTCATGGTGGCAGGCGCCTGCAATCCCAGCTACTCAGGAGGTTGAGGCAGAAGAATTCCTTGAACTTCCCAGGAGGCGGAGATTGCAGTGAGCCCAAATGGTGTCACTGCACTCTAGCCTGGGCGACAGAGCAAGACTCCATCTCAAAAAACAAAAGCCCACAAATCAGCAAATCAGCAGGAACCAGGGCCTACTGGGAGAAGAAAAAGGCCCCTCTATTCCATACCCACTCCCAGCTGTCCTGGGGCCTCAGTGGAACACCCTCCTCCCACCCTCCACCCTCTGCCCTCCCATTTTACAGGTCAAGAAACAGACACAGAGGAAGCCAAGCTGGTGTGGGGACACAGAATCCGAGTGGTAGGTTGGGATTTGAACTCAGGCTTTCCACATCTGAGCCCTGGGAGGAGAGGTCCAGGTCCAGGGGGCCCTGGGTGGGGAGGAATGAGGAGAAAAAGGTGGTCCCTGGTGGGGGAGGCTCAGCTTTCTCCCCTCAATATCTCAGGGCCCTGGAAAGGCCTCACCATCTCTCCTGAGCATCTGATCAAGAAACAAACCTCCGGCACCTACTCTGTGCCAAGCCTGTAACAGGCTTTACCTCACTTCCTTCCTGCCACTGCCCTACAATGACATCTCTATTTTCCAAAGGAAGCATGCAAGGCACAGAGAGCTTTGACAACCAGACACCCAGGGGGAGGCAGGGCAGGGCCTTCAACCCAGGTATCTGACTCCGGGACGATGCAGCCTCCCCCAGGGAGAACATCACCAAACCAAGAAAACAGGCATAGCCATCTGAACAAAAGTGTTAAGGAGCAGAAAAAGAAAATACAAACTCCAAAACATTCTGAGTCACTAGATACAAATTCTCGAAGATGCATAAAAGATTTCAACATTCACCATAAGGTGTGAAAATTGCCAGGGTGGGAAAGACCAGTGTTTGAGAAGATGCATTCCTGACCGAGTTATCACTTTTAGCCAAATTCACCCAGAGCCCAAAGCTGAAGGAAAAGAGGTGGTGGGCTGTGCAGAGCACAGCAGGGTGTGGCAGGGCCCTGGCCTAGGAGCCCGAGACCTCCTCAAACTCCCCACCTCTTCCTTGTTGACAGAATGGCAAGTCTCCCCCTTGATTCCCCCTTCTTTATTTTTTGAGATAGAGTGTTGCTCTGTCATCCAGACTGGCATGCAGTGATGCAATCACAGCTCACTGCAGCCTCGACCTCCTGGGCTCAAGCGACCCTCCTGCCTCAGCCTCCTGAGTAGCTGGGACTACAGGCGTGCACCACCACACCTGACTAATTTTTGTATTTTTCTGCAGAGATAAAATGTCGTTATATTGCCCAGGCTGGTCTCGAACACCTGGCCTCAGGTGATCCGTCCGTCTCGGCCTCTCAAAGTGCTGGTATTACAGGCATGAGCCAGGGTGCTTGGCCCCACTTCTTTCTAATGGTCGGGAAGCACCCGAGACAGGCTCTTGAGTCCAGGCTGTCTGTGATGCTGTTAAAGATTCTGCAGCTTCCAGCACAGATGAACTTTGAAATGTGATGCTAAGTGGAAGAGGCCAGATACAGAAGACAACACACTGCATGATTCCATTTCTATGAAATGTCCAGAACAGGTGCCACTGTAGAGAAGGAAAAGAGATCTGGGCTGCTTCAGGCTTCCCAGTGTGGGGACAGGGACTGGGAGGCAGTGACAGCTAAGGGGTGTGGGGTTTCTTTTTGGAGGTAATGAAAATGCTCAAAAATGGATTGTGGTAACAGATATACAACCCTGTGAATATACTAAAAGCCATTAACTGTACACTTGAAATGAGTGAGTTGTATGGTATGTGCAACATCTCTCCATACTTTCTTTTTTTCTTTAGAGATGGAGTCTCACTACCTCGTCCAGGCCTGGCCTCAAATTCTTGGGCTTAAGAGATCCTCCCGCCTCAGCCTCAAAAGTAGTTAGGACTACAGGCATAAGCCACCACACCAAGCTAGTTTTTTAACTTTTTTTTTATACTTCAAGTTCTGAGATACATGTGCAGAATGTACAGGTTTGTTATCTAGGTATACACGTGTCATGGTGGTTTGCTGCACCCATCAACCCATCATCTACATTAGATATTTCTCCTAATGCTGAACCTCCCCTAGCCCCTCACCTGCTGACAGGCCCCGGTACGTGATGTTCTCCTCCCTGTGTCCATGTGTTCTCATTGTTCAACTCCCACTTATGAGTGAGAATATGCGGTGTTTGGTTTTCTATTCTTGTGTTAGTTTGCTGAGAATGATGGTTTCCAGCTTCATCCATGTCCCTGCAAAGGACATGGACTCACCCTTTTTTATGGCTGCCAGTTTTTTAACTTTTGTAGACATGGATGTCTCACTATGTTGCCCAGGCCGCTCTTGAACTCCTGACCTCAAAGGATCCTCCCACTTTGGCCTCCTGAGTAGCTGGGACTACAAGCATGTGCCACCATACTTAGCTTCTATATCTCAATTATTAACACTTAAACAAAACAAAACAAAAGATTCTGCAACTTCCCAATGGGCAGTCATCCTCTGGGAAACTGTGGTCCTTTGTGGTCCCTGTATGTTATATTCTTCTCTAGGAAGCCTTTCCTGGCCCCCCAGCACCCTCCCCTCCTGCCCGTTATTGGCTCCTAGGGCTCCTTCGGCTTCTCCTGACCACTGCTCATGCAGATGTGAGGTAACCACTGCCATGATCATTGGCTGATGTGGCCTCCTCCATCAACCTGGCACAAAGGAGGTGCTCCTGAAATGTTTGTTGATTGAATAAATGAGACAAAATTCCAAACCCTAGGATGCACATTTGGCTTCTGGCCCTGGCTCTATTACCTTCCAGTGATCCCGGGCGAATCATGGAACTGCCTCAAGTCTCAATACCTACCTCAGGGTAGCCAGGGATTTAGAGGGAAATAGACATGGAAAGTTCTTTATGAAGCGGCTCCTTCCACAGCTGCCCCCATCTCAGTCAACAGAATCCCGTCCTTCCAGCCACTCAGGCCCAAGCCAGACTTGAGGCCTCTCCCACCCTCCCCTCTCACGCAAGCTGTCAGCAGTGCCAGCGGTCCCCCTTCACCCACCCTGCTGCCACTTCTGTGGACCAAGCCACTGTTACCTTGTGCCTGGATTATTCATGCCCTCTCTGGTGTCCTGCTTCTGCCCTTGCTCCCAGCACAGAAGCCAGAGGAATCAGGTTGGGCCTTAAGTCAGAACTTGCTCCTCCTCAGCTCCATATTCCCCATGGCCTTGCTTCACCTTGAGTAAAAGCTGGCAACCCCACAGATGCCACAGGCAGCCCTGCACCACCTCCAAGTCTCTCTTCCACCTGCTCCTTTTGCCCCAACTATGCTGGCCTTTGGGCTGTTCCTCAAATATACCAGGCACATGCCTGACTCAGGGCCTTTGCACGTGCCCTCATTCTGTCTGGAATGTTGACTGTGTCCAGATGTCTGTAAACTTTACCCCCTCACTTCCTTCAGAGTCTTTGCTAAGACCTGGCCTTGTCAATAAGAGGCGGTTTTAGCATGGTGGGAGGACTCAACTTAGAAGTATGAACTCCAGGTAAAAATCCAGGCTCTACCGGTTACGTAGCTGCATGACCTTGGGCAAATATCTTCTCTGCAACTCAGCTGCTCATCTCTAAAATAGGGGTAGTTATAGCACCTTCTTCATAGGGTGGTTGTGAGGTTCAAATGAATTCAGTGAGTGTAACCTATGTGTCTGCTTCACTCCCCAGTCCTCCACAGCACATGCCCTGGGCCTATCCCTGCCTGCTTTCCTGTCCTTCTCAACCCATATCATTATACAACAGGCCATGTAATTGCACAATTAATCCTGATCATTTCCTGCTCCTCTCACTAAAGTGTCAGCCCCAAGGGGCACTGCCACACACTGTACCTGGCACGTGGAGGAGCTCCATGAATACTTCATTCAACAAATACTTTCTTTTTTTTTTTTTTTCAGACGGAGTTTTGCTCTTGTTGCCCAGGCTGGAGTGCAATGGTGTGATCTCAGCTCACTGCAACCTCCACCTTCCGGGTTCAAGCGATTCTCCTGTCTCAGCCTCCCGAGTAGCTAGGACATTCAACAAATATTTTCAAATGCTGGAGATGTTTCTTGACCAATTGTCATGAGCTCTGGGTTTTCCCTCCTTCCCTGTCACAGATGTGACATTTCTCTCTCCAGCCCAGCTCACACCTCTGAGCTCCAAATTCCTGCAGCAGCTCTGCTGGCCATCTTGTGGATAGATACTGTGTGCTCAGTGTATCCAGGGCCCAGTCTGTGATCTTCCCTAGAGACCCTGCGCTCGTCCCAGTATCATCTAACCTGGTCACCCTCAGGTGACCGAGAAGCCAGGTGGCTTCTATGCCTCTTCCTCCTCCTCTTTCACCCAGAAGTAAAGCCCAAGACTATGTCCTATCTTTTTTTCTTTTTTTTGAGACAGATTCTGACTCTGTTGCCCAGGCTGGAGTACAGTGGTGCGATCTCGGCTCACTGCAATCTCTGCCTCCCGGGTTCAAGCAATTCTCGTGCCTCAGCCTCCCAAGTAGAATACTTTTTGTATTTTTTGTAGAGATGGGGTTTTGCCATGTTGGCCAGGCTGCTCTTGAACTCCTGTCCTCAGGTGATCTGCCCCGCCTCAGCCTCCCAAAGTGCTGGGATTACAGGTGTGAGCCACTGCACCTGGCAATGTCATATATATACATATATATATTTTTTTTTTTTTTTTTGAGACAGAGTATTGTTCTGTTGCCCAGGCTGGAGTGCAGTGGCATAATCTTGGCTCACTGAAACCTTTGCCTCCTGGGTTCAAGTGATTCTCCTGCCTTACCCTCCCGAGTAGATGGGACTACGGGAATACACCACTACATCCTGCTAATAATTTTTTTGTATTTTTGGTAGAGATGGGGTTTCATTATATTGGCCAGGCTGGTCTCAAACTCCTAACCGCAAGTGATCCACCTGCTTTGGCCTCCCAAAATGCTGGCATTACAGGTGTGAGCCATCACGCCCGGCTGTGTCCTATCTTTTTAAAAAACCTCCTACACATTCCTCAGATCCCCTCTCCTTGATCCCCCAGAGTCGCCCTCGTCTGGGTCAGCACGATCTCTCATTCAGACATTGCACCAGCTTCCTCCCTAGGTGCCCAGCTGCCTCCCTGGCCCATCTTCTCTGCAGCAGCCAGAAGATCTTTTCAAAACGCATGTGGAACAAATGAACGCCTCACTCTGCAAGCCTGAGAAGCCAAAATCCTTGCTGATTCAAAAAAACAAACGAAACAAGGCTTTTCAAAAGAATTCGACTCAGGGCTCCTTAGATAATGAATGGTCTCCCAAACCTTGCCACCCCAGGCCCAGTTAAAATGGTATTTGTTGTACAAAAAATTAATTTACAAAATGGATTTATACAGAACCTTTTAGCTCACTAAATATTTGTGAAGTTGAACTGAAATGAAAAAATAGTTTTTTAAAATAGCACTGACGGAGTTCCCTCATGCCCTGAGGGCTTCTCACACCCCCCACGCCTTCTTTCTCCTCTCCGCAAGCCTCTTCCATTGCTCTGACACTCCTGGCTTTTCTATCTCTAGGACTATAATTCTTCCCCCTCCTCTGCTGGCTCTGAGATGTGGCTGTTCATCTGTTCTGAGTCCTTCTCACCTAGCCCCCAGGCGGTGACCCCATTGGCCCCCATGACTCAAATCACCACCCATACTGACCTCCCGAGTCTCTCTGTGCAGCCTGGTGTCGCCTCTGAACCTGAGGCTCATCTCCCCAGTGGCCGCCTGAACCCTTGGCCCCTCACACCCCCACGTCCAAAAGGGACCTCATCCCTTTCTCCCCTAAACCCACTCCTCCCTGATGACACCATGATCCACTCAAGTCTCCAAGCTAGAAAAGTAGGCATTATCCTAGACCCCTCCCTGCTCCCATCCCTCCCTATGGCCACCCCCATGCTCTGCTCAGGTCCCATCCCCCTCAGGGCACTGCAGTGTGCACCACCCACCCATTCCTTCCCCAATCTGTCCACCTGCCCCTTGGTTCACCCTTCATCCACTCCTCCCACCCTTCCAGCTACTCATCACCCACCCACCAAGCCGCCACCCACAATTCACCATGGCCCCGATGCCCCAAGCCATGTGCAGGACTTTATGACATAAAAATGACTTAAACCCGTTTTCAGCCTGGAGATGCTCATACACTAGAACAGGGTCCTGGCAGGTGAATAGGAATCTGCAGAGGGTGGAGGGGACCAGGAGTGGCATCTACATCGAAGGGTGAGTAAGGGCACAGATGTCGGAGGGAGACACCTGGGATGTCTGAGAACTTGACCAGAAGAAGGGGGGGGAATGATGGAGATGAGGGTGGAAAGGGCAACTGAGGCTGGCTCCACAGGGCCTGCAGGACTGGGTCAGGAGTTGGACTTTATCCCAGCATGGACTCTGAGGAGTTAAACAGCCTGGGGTCAGATCCCAGCTCTACTGCCTCATAGCTGTGTGACCTTGGATGAATGGCCTCAGTGTTCCCTATCTGAAAAATGGGAATAATAACATACCTATTACAAAGGGCTGCTGTGAGGGCTGAGCCAATGCAAACACTCAGTATATCTCTTGGCATAGTGTCTGGTAGATGAGAAATGCTCAAGGAGTCTAAAGCTGCTGTGACTGCTTGTGTTCGTATCATTCTATCCCCCAATCAGCAAGTAGACAACAGAGTTTATGCAGGGAGGGCACATGTGCCTGTCCAGGATTCAGTGGGCCGGCCCTTCCTCCCAGCCCCACCAGCTCTAGCCTTGCCCTCACCTACCAACTGCCCCAAGCTAGTCATACCCACTGGCCACTGGTCCAGATCAGCCCCCAGCCCCGATGAACTCCCAGCATGCTTTGCCCTCATTTTGAGAAGCATGGGCAGTGGCTCCAAGCTGCAAGGGCCTGGGAGGCATCCCCTCCAGGAATGTTCTGATAGGAGCATTCTCTCACAGCTGCGCTGTCTCTCACAGCTCTAGGAACACCGCTCTGTGCCTCATAGCAGGTCCTTGCACACAGTACCAAGTGGGAAGCCTTTTACCTGCTTTCTCCTTGAATCCACAGCTCTGTGGACTGCAGATGAGGACACTGAGCCTCAAGGAGGAGAAGAAAGTTCCTTTGCCTCAGGCTACACAGCAAGTAAATGGCTGAGCAGGGATTCGAACTCTGGGTCAGACTGCAGAGCCCCAGCTGTCTCCCCTAATGCTCAGAAGCCCCTGCAGAAGGATCAGGGCTTAAGATAACACATGGGCATGGATTTTCAAGGCATGCAGGAATGCCGTCCAATAGAATTTGTGCCATGTTGGAAATGCTCTAATCTGTGCTCTCCCATAGGGTGGCTATGAGCCACATGTGGCTACTGCACACTGGAAATGTGACTAGTGCAATTAAAAGACTGATTTTTATACGCAAATTAGCCAGGCGTGGTGGCAGGTGCCTGCAATTCTAGCTACTTGGGAGGCTGAGGCACAACACTTGCTTGAACCCGGGAGATGGAGGTTGCAGTGAGCCAAGATCATGCCACTGCACTCCAGCCTGGGTGACAGAGAGACTCTGTCTCAAAAAACAAATAGTAATAACAATAAATAAAATAAACTGATTTTTAAATTTAATTTGAAGTTCCATGGCCACATGTGGCTTGTGGTTACCCTACTGGACAGCTCTGGGCCAGGGAACCTTTAGCATTCTCAACCCCAGACTGCATTTCTGGGATGCTTATATTTTTTGACAACTCACAAAACATTTTGCCAATTTGTTAGAAAGATTTCTACCATGATCACCTGGTCCCTGCTATTATAAACCGAGGCTGACCAGCACTCTCAAGTTAACTGTTTCTTTACAATTCAAAGTCCTTCAAGAAATAGTTGCCCAACTCCTGCTCTGGGACAGGCACTGCACCACATGTTGGGGACAGGAGCCCAACATGCTTCTCCCTCTCCTCAGGGACTCAGGGCCTGGCAGGAGAGGAGGCGCGCTGTACATTAGGTTCCACACCAGAGCAGTGTAAGAGTGAGGTTTGTGCACCAGCTGGGGAGCCACGAGGATGGGAACTGACTCAGCTGGAGGAGTGAGAGGAGGGACAGTGACGTGGGACCACCGCACTGCAGTTTGCATTTTCACATCCACTGTCTCATGCGTGCCTCACTATGGCCCTGCTGGGGAGGTCAGGCCCCGACTGGTTTCCGGTTTTCTGTGCCCTGGATTGACTTCCAGAATTAGCAGTGAGTGTGGGCCACAGCCCTAAACCCCGGGACATGGCAGCCAAGAACCATACAGCAAGTGACAGCAGAGCGGGCTCGGACTGCCTGTCCAGTGCTCCCCTGAATCCTCTACAGTTGCTTCTTGGGAAGGTTCACTCAGGATCCAGCCAGGTGGTGCCCACATTTGTTTTCAGTTGAGAACCTAGAAATCAGATGCTCCCTAAGCCCTCCAAAGGGCTAGTCTTGTAAATCCTTAAACTTTCTGGCAGCTCTGACGGGATCTGCGGCCCCCTCATGGACACCTGGCCTCCTCTCGTCCCACTTGGTGACTTCCGAAGGCTGTGGAAAATCTTCACTTTAATGACATTTCCCTGTAATCTCTTTGTTTCTATTCCGCACTCTCAGGGCCTGCCACAGTGGCCCACTCTCGCCTGCCCTACTTTTCTTTTCTCGGAACCATCCTCCGATCTCATTGTTGGTTCATTTTGTTCATCTTGGGAGGCATTTCTATGTGCTTCCTAAAGATGCTCCTGCCTGGGGTCTTTGGGCCTTGGAAACTCAAGCAGTTCCAGTCCTTCCATATCCCCTTATTCACACCAAGCTCAGAGAGTCCACAGCCATGCTCTTCCTCCCTCCCTCATTCAAATCTTCTTCTGATTCCTCACAGTGGGTTGGAGCAAAAGGCAGAAATACTGTATCACAAACCAACACTTCTTGAGCCCCAAGGGCTGATGGAAGCCCTGACCCAGGCTGGGGTGATTACAGAAAGAGCAAAAAGGAGGCAAGGCTTTGGCTGGGCCTTAGAGGATACAGAGGTGTCCACTAGGCGGGCAAAGTGGGGAAGGGCATTGGAGGCAGAAAGAACAGCTGGCACAAAAGCCAGGAAGAGGGGAGAGCATGCCATGTTTTATAACTTCTGCGCAAGTCAGGTGCTGGTCTGTGTGCTCTGGGGGAGGCAGAGAGGAGGGAAAGGAGAGATGGGGCTGGAAATGTAGGTGGGGGCTTGCTTATGAGGGTCCTGCAGTACCAATCTAGGGAGTCTGGCCTTTACCCTGGGAGCAATGGGGGCTTCATCAAATGTGTATGGGAGAAAGATCACCTGGTAGCTATGTGGGTCAGTCTAGAGGTGGGTGGCATGATCCAGGAGAGAGCTGACAATGGTTTACCTAGGGCACTGGGGCCCGAAGACAGCAGACAGATTCAGGAGACACTTCAACTAAAAATCAATCCAATTTGGGGCTGGTTTGATGCGGGGAATGAGGTAGAGGGAGGAGTCAGGGATGACTCCTAGGTTTCTGTCCTGATGCCTGGGGAGTATATTGAATACTAAGCTTTTGGTTATAACAGGGGTCTGCAAACTTTGTCTTAAAAGGTTGATGGTACATATTTCAGGCTTGCAGGCCATATGACACTGCAAAGCAGCCATTGACAATACATCAGTAAGTGGCATCTTCCAACTTTTTTTTTTTTTTAACAAAAACAGGCTGCCCATAGGCCATAGTTTGCTGACCCCTGAGATACAAATAAGAACAACAATGGGACAGGCGTGGTGGCTCATGCCTGTAATCCCAGCACAGCTGAGGCAGTGGATCACTTGAGGTTAGGAGTTCGAGAGCAGCTTGGCTAACATGGTGAAACCCCATCTCTACTAAAAATACAATAATTAGTTGGGCATGGTGGCAGGCACCTATAATCCCAGCTAATTGGGAGGCTGAGGCAGGAGAATCACTTGAACCCAGGAGGCAGAGGTTGCAGTGAGCCAAGATTGCACCATTGCAGTCCAGCCTGGGCGACAGAATCAGACTCCGTCTCAAAAAAAAAAGAACAATGAAACTATCTCAAGCTGGCTTTAACAATAAAGTGAACTGATTGATCCATGTAATTGAGAAAGTCTGGATTTGTGGTATACTTCAGGCAAGGTTGAATCAGGATTCCAGCTTCTCAGTCCTGTCCTCCTCCGTGTGTCAATTACATCCTAAAGCTGGCTTTGCTAATGCACACAGGATGTCTGTTCTAGATAAAACAAGCATACCATTAGGGGCATGAGAAAGGACTAATGTTCCAGTCCCAGTCCTAAGAGTCACTCTGATTGGACTGGCTTATCTCACTTGCCCATCCAAGAACCAATCATCAAGCCTGGAGGATGGAACACACTGATTGGCCTAGCCAGGATCATGAGCTCTGTGCCCTGACTGGCTTACCCTGGGGCCTGAGCTCTATCCTCATGGGAAGGGTGGCGTTAGTTTCCCTACAACTGTGTGGCTCCTCAATAGGAATCAAGGTCTGGTGGGATGGAAAAAGGGAGATTATACGAGAGAAATGAAAATATATGTCCCCAGGAATACTTGTATGTGATTATTCATAGCAGCATTATTCATAATAGCCCCAAGCTGGAAATAATGCCCATTGACCAGCAAACAGATAAGCAAAATGTGGAATGTCCATAAAATGGAATATTATTCAGCATTAAAAAGGAATAAAGCACTGAAACATGCAACAACACAGATGAACATCAAAAACATGCTGCGGGGCGCAGTGGCTCATGCTTGTAATCCCAATACTTTGGGAGGCTGAGGTCTGGCTCTGTCACCCACACTGGAGTGCAGTGGGGTGACAGCAGTTCACTGCAGCTTTGAACTCCTGGGCTCAATCAGGACATTGGGAATGCCTTCCAGGAGAGCTCCAGGGAAAGGTCAGGGATGGAGCTGCCCATATGGGGACTGTGAGTGTTCAGAGGGACACCGGTGGAGTTGACAAATCTTCCAGAGAGAGTGTGCTCTGGAGTGAGAGGCTGGCCAGCAGGCAGGGAACTCTGTCCTTCCCACACCTGCCTCCCGTTTGGTTCTCCACAGTTGTCAAGGGGCAGTAGGGGAAAGAGAGCAGGTGCTTGAGGGAGCTGACCTGGATGCAAACCCACTTCTGCCCCTCACTTGCCAGGTGACCTTAGGTAAGCCGCTCAACCTCTCTGACTCAGACGGATATGATGATGGCACAGTTGTGGGCAGGAGCACACGGGACATTCTGTATAGAACTGGATCTATAGGAAGCCCCTGGCAGGTGTGGCCTCCTGCCTCTTGGGCTGAGCCGGCCATCAGAGCTGCTGCATCTTCTCACTGCCTTTGTCCGCTCCTCTTCCTCCCCAGTCCCCTAAGTTCCTCAGAGTTCTGAATGGCAAAGTGGCAGACCCAGGTTGGAGCCCCAGCTCTGCTCCAGCTCCTGTGACCAGGACAAGTCTCTCTCCAACACCAGGCCTCAGCTTCCCCAGCTGTACGGCTCCTGGGCCCCTTGTGGCCTGCATGTGCTAAGTTTGTAACCAGGTGCTTACAAGAAATGCTTCTGCCCTTTATGGTGAAAACAAAAAAAGAGTCCTCAAAAAGGTCAGCAGCAAAAAAAAGGCCCCAAGGCTGAGGAGAGGGCGGAAGGGGCCTCCCCTCTCCTGCCTGGCCATGGAGAAGCTGCACCTGGGCACTGAAGCCCAGCCCAGCCCAGATGCTGACTCAGCCACTTTGCAGGGACAGCTGAAGTCACCATGTGACTCCTGCCAGAGCCGCCCCCTCTCAGTCATCCCAGCAGGACCTGCCACAGGGCAGAGTGGCTTGGAGGGGGTCTTCCTCTAAGCTGTGGCTTCCCTGTCTGCAAACCCCTCCAGGAAAGCTGCTCTGCAGGCCTAGCTTTTTCCCCACCCTCGCCCTGAGCTCATTGGGACCCCTGCCCACCCCTTCTCCCCATTTTCCATGGTTCTAGGGCCCTTGGAGTCTCCAAGGCTGCCCCAGCACCTCCACAGGAGATGCCAAAAGGACAATTCGCCAGAGTCAAGGAACCGAGGCTCAGAGAGGGCAGGTCCATGAGCAAGGCCACACAGTGGACGGAGGAGGAGGTGGGGGCAGCACAGAACCCAGGCCTCCTGAGCAGCCACTCATTTCTGCTGCCCCCTCTCGCAGATGTTACATAACAGCAAGGGGCCCAGTCTTCTTTATGTCTTTATAACAGACCAACATCTAGACTTTCAGTTCACCAGATACGCTTCCTGTCACCCACACCTCCCCGCCTGAAGTGACCATGAGGGCCCCAGCCCCTCACCCTCTACCAACACTCACTCCTTGGTGACCCTTCCAGCCTCCTGTCCTGGTCACTGGCACGTCCAGCCCGGCCTCCCCCAAACTCCAGATGTCTCCATGCAGCACTGCCCACGGAGCCTCTCCACCTGGATGTCTAAAAGGTATCAGGCCATTTTCACCACCTTCCCTTCCTCTCCTGAACCTGCTCCTCCTGCAGTTTTCTCCATCCCACTTGAGGGTGGCTCCAGGTTTTTTTCCCCGACAAAAACCTTCCCATCTTCCTGGACTCCTCTCTCTCACCCCACACCCAATCCTCCAGGAAACACTGCTTCTCCACCCTTCGAAGCATCTCTAGAATCCAGCTGGCCCTCCTCACCTCCACCTCAGCCACTGGGTCCCAGCCACCATCACCTCTCCCCCAAATTAGAGGCCCCATGGCCTCCCTGCCTCCACTCATGATCCTTTCAGCCCGGTCTCCACACCGTAGCCAGATGGTCCTGTTGAGACAGTCTCTGCTCAAAGCCCTCAGTGGCTCCCATCTCACTGAGTGGAGGCTGAGACCGCCCTGGCTTACAGGGTCCCACAAGGTCTGGCTCCATGCACATCTCTGACACCCCCCACTCTCACCATCACACCCTCCTTCCCCCACTCTGGCCTCCTGGCTCTTCTTCAGTTGCAGCCGTTCCACCCCAGGCCCTCTGCACTTGCTGTTTCTGCCGCCAGGACCACTCTTCACTGGATCGCCCAGGACTCCCTCCCTCCCTCCATTCCCTGAGCTTTTGTAGCTGTCACCTCCTCAGAGAGGCCTACCTGGTCCTGGACCAGACACCTTGTCTTGCCTGCCTGCACTTCCTAGCAATTTGTCCTAGTCATTTTGCTTTTTAGCACTTATACCACCTGACCTGGCAGTGCATCACACCCATAGCCCCCAGTACAGTGTCTGGGGCATAGTAAGTGCTTAGTAAATATCTGTCGAACAAATTAAAGACTGTGACCTTGTGCCTGCCCTGCTGTCTCATAGAGCAGTGGTCCCCAACCTTTTCAGCACCAGAGCAGGTGGGTTTGGAGAAGCCCTCATTTCTAAAGCAAGCTCCAGGAGGGGAGATATTGTCTATCCTCCCTACCAACATGTTTTTCCACAGAGAAGTGGGGATGGTTTCGGGATGATTCAAGAGCATTACATTTATTGTTACTATTATTACATTGTAATATATACTAAAATAACTATACAACTCACCATAATGCAGAACCAGTGTGAGCCCTGAGCTGATTTTCGTGCAACTAGACAGTCCCATCTGGGGGTGATGGGTGACAGTGACAGACTATCAGGCATTAGATTCTCATAAGGAGCACTCAGCCTGGATCCCTCGCATTCACGGTTCACAGCAGGGTTTGAGTTCCTCTAAGAATCTAATGCTGCCGCTGATCTAACAGGCCTGCTGCTCACCTCCTGCTGTGCAGCCCAGTTCCTAACAGGCCATGGACCAGTACTGGTTGTGGCCAAGGACTGGGGATTCCTCTTGTAGGGGGTCTGCCATTTACAAAGTACTGATGTCATCTCAGGTCTTGCCCACCCGGAAAAGACTGCACAAAGATGGCAGTAATCCCAACAGAGTGGGAGCAGTGGGTGCCACTCCCTCCTCTGTGCCAGGCAGGGTGCTCCCAGCCACTCCGGGAGCAGCCTCTCTTACGATCTCCATTTCACAGAGGAGAAACCGGAAGTTCGAGAGATGAAGTCACTCGCTGGAGGGCCCGAGGCACACGCTGGAGTCGGGACTGAAGCTTAGATATATCTGGGCCCACAGACATAAACCAACAATCCAGCTGCCCCAGTATGACATCTGACACCTCAGGCCTTTGGGATTCCTGAGTGAGGGGCTTGTGGTGCTGGTAGAAACAGCCCTCCTTCCCCGACTCACAAGCAGCCTCTGGGGCAGCAGAGGCCCACAGCCCACTGGGGAAGGAGTAAGGCAGTGAAGGATGGTCCCCTCCAGCATCTGCAAAAGGGAGACTGAGCCAAATTGGTCAGCAGCCCTCAGCACATATCACCTCTCTGCCATCTGCTGTGAGAAGCACTTCATGATCACCTGTATACAGAGGCCTGGGCTGACACTTTTTGGAAAAAAGGAGGTCATGACCTGGCCCCTCCTCACCTGCTGCCCTGGTACAGAGGGCATGCCCTTGTCAGCCATTGTATCATCTGATTCACCCCAGGAAAATGACAGATGGACACTATCAGGCCCATTTTAAAGACCAAGGAAGTCAGGCATGTATTTTTATTAAGCACTTGCAAATCGAGATATTAAAGGAAGCTGAATTCTGAGTCTCAGCAGGGTCAGGATGAGGCAGGTGCTGGGGATGGAGAAGGGGTCTCGCCAGGGCCAGGTGGATGGATAAGGTTACAGGACCCCACTGCCCCGCCCAGGAGGCACTGCTGTCACCCAGGCACTTGCTCCTGCCTCCCACAGCCCCTGGGCTACTCATCTGCTACCTCATTTGCATCCCTCATGTCCACAAGGAAACTGTCTCCAGCACACAAAGAGAAACTGATGGCAAGGGGCTGGGGGGACTAAGGGCAAGCTGAGCTCACAGGACGATCTAGGTGTGACCCCTGTCAGCCTCCTGCCTCCCTGTGCAAATCCCCATCCTGTCCCCATGGCACCTCCTCCAGATACATGTCTGAGGACACGAAGAAGCCGCCTGGAACCCACAGGCTAAAAATGTGGCAACCGTGAGACACCGGTGCACTCACCTGCCCAGGAGCTCATGAGGATGAGGGCCTGGCATCAGCACAGCTGTGCCTGGTGGGGCTGCTCCTTCAGGGCAGGAACACGGGGCGGGGCTTGGGAAGATGGTAGTCAGGGGAAGACAGCTCATCCCCTGAGACGCAGGGATGCTGCTTTCCCAGAAATGCCTTGGGGAATATAATTTCCCAATAAATAGCTATTATTTATTGATGTGATGACCACATACTTTATTATCCCAATGGGGATGCTTGAAAAAGAGCTTGAAAAGGAAGCTGTTAGTAATTACTCCAGAACTGTGCTGGGCAAATCATGACATGTGGGTACCTTATTTGTTGAACAACTGGGATGAATGCTGGGCACATCATATCCATCGCCCTTTTTATCCTCACAGTGACCCATAAAGTGACTGCAGCAGCTCCAGCCTCCTTCCTGCTCCTCAGGAACCAGGCGCCCTCCTGCCTCAAGGCCTTCACCCTTGTCATTCCCTCTGCTCAGATCCCCCTTTCCGTCAATGGCTTGTCCCTTACTTCATTTGGGTCTGTGCTCAAATATCCCTTCTTCAGGCTACATTCCCTACACCTAAAATCGTACATCCATATCATTCTTTTTCTTTTTTTTGAGAGGGAGTCTCCCTCTGTCTTGCCCAGGCTGGAGTGCAGTGGCACAATCTTGGCTCACTGTGACCTCCGTCTCCCGGGTTCAAGTAATTCTCCTGCCTAGTCTCCCAAGTAGATGGGACTACAGGCACATGCCACCATGCCTGGCTAAATTTTTTTTGTATTTTTAGTAGAGATGGGGTTTGGCCATATTGGCCACTCTGGTCTCGAACTCTGGACCTCAGGTGATCTGCCCGCCTTGGCCTCCCAAAATTCTGGGATTACAGGTGTGAGCCACTGTGCCTGGTCCTGTATCACTCATTATTCCTGATTTTAAAAATCATAATAGTTTTCATTGCTTGATGTTATTTGTTTGTTTAATGTGTGTTTCCCCTTCTAGAAAGTAAGCTCGGCTGGGTGCGGTGGCTTACGCCTGTAATCCCAGCACTTTGGGAGACTGAGGCAGGCAGATGACGAGGTCAGGAGTTCAAGACCAACCGGGCCAACATGGCGAAACCTCATCTGTACTAAAACTACAAAAATTAGCTGGGCATGTTGGCATGCACCTGTAATCCCAGCTACTTGGGAGGATGAGGCAGGAGGATCACTTGAAACCAGAAGGTGGAGGTTGCAGTGAGCTGAGATAGCAGCACTGCACTCCAGCATGGGAAACAAGAACAAAACTGAGAAAGAAAAGAAAGAAAGAAGGAAAAGAAAGAAAGAAAGAGAGGGAGGGAGGGAGGGAGGGAGGAAGGAGAGAAAAGAAGAGAGAAGAAAAGAAAAGAAAGAAAGCTCTGCAAGAGCAAGGACTTTACAGCATTCAAAATGTGGCCATAACTCAAGTAAATGCTTACTAAATATTTGTTGGATAAATGAACAAAGAGTAATGACCTCCAGTCAGATGAAGAAACAGTGTGGCAGGCATTGCTAATTGCGCCCCCATATCTTCTCTTTCCTTCTTTGGTAACTGAACTCCTGATTTCAGCTGGGCCCTTGGCAATCTATAATAAAGTGTACATTTCCCTCTGGCCTGTGCAGATAGGTATGGCCGTGTGACTATGTTTTCAGTAGAAGGATATAAACAGAAGTCATACGTGCAATTTCTAAGAAAATCAGCTTCAGGGGTCATACACACAATATGGCTGGAATGTGGATAAGATGGCTGGAGCTGGAACAGTCATCAGGAATCATGAAGTGAAGCTCCATTATATGGAAGGCACAGTAACAACTCCTAATTGAAGGAGTCTAGGTTCTTAATGATCATGGAGCCACCAACTAGGCCCTGAACTGCCTAGCCAGTCTCATACTTGGGAGATAAATAAATTTTTATCCTAACTAAGCTACTGTTGTTGTTGTTATTATTATTTAAGAATCTTGCTCTGTCATCCAGGCTGGAGTGCAGTAGCACAATCATAGCTCACTGTAGCCTCAAACTTTTGGGCTCAAGTGATCCTCCTGTCTCAGCCTCCTAAGTAGTTAGGACTACAGGCGCATGTCACCACATTCGGCTAATTTTTAAATTTTTAAATTTTTGTGAAGATGGGGTCTTGCTATGTTGCCTAAGCTGTAAGTCACATTCTTTTGAGGTCACCTGTCACTTGTACCCAGAGTCCCACAGCTTTTCCATGGAAGTGCCAAAATGCATACCCTGACCATCAAGACTGTGTGAGCATGTTTCATTTTCCACAGCACCCCAGCACAGGGTAGGTGCTCAACCCCAGTACATGGTAGATGCTCAACAAATACTAACTGAATCAACGGACAAACAAGCAGATGACGACCGCTTCTCTTGACCTGGGCTGATGCTGGTGCTCAGTGTTCCACGATCTGGCCCCATCTGCCCCCTGACTCCTCTCCCACTGTCCCTTCCACACACACTAAAGAATCCATCTCTCCTCCCTCTAAGCCCCAATAGCTTTGTTTCTAATCTGATCCTATTACCTGACTCTTGTCAAGTCCATAGACACAGGAGGTCAGCCCTCTTCTGAATAACCCTTGGCCCTAACTGGGAGCTGGGGGTGCTGATGATGGACCAGCCTCAGCCTTCTCTGAGGTTCTGCCTCCAGGAGATCTGAAAGTCCTGCACCACCACATCTCCCAGCCAGAGAGAGCACTCTGAGGGCAGGGACAGTGCCCAGCACAGGGAGTGGCATAAGCAAAACTTCAAGAAGGAGGGAGAGCCTGGAAATGGCCACACCACACACTGTGGGGTGACAGACCTAACAATGTTCTCTGAGATGTCCCCACTGTGCTGCCCAAGTTTCCACTGCTGGAGTCTCTGTCTTGGGCTGAGGCACTGAAGGCCCCTGTTACGAGAAACCCCTCCCTGACCCTGAGACAATCAACTCATTTTTGCCCACTGTGACTTCAGCATAGATTCATTTCATAGGAAACAGATAGGGAGGTCAGGGTATGCATGAGTTTAAAGAGGGGATGGGGAGTGGGAAAGAACTGGAGCTGGTGGGGAAGAGTAGAAATTGGGGTCATCGAATGGAAAAAATGGGTCCTAAAACCCTCAAGTGACAGAAGGAAAATAGAGAAAGGAAATCAAGGGGTTTGTATAAGATGTAGCATTCGAAGTCTTTGACAATCCAGATAAATCCCTCCTACTTCTCCAAATATATCATCTACCAGCTCATCCCACACCACACACCAGGCACAACCTGTTTTTCCTGCCTGCACCACTTTGTGGGCTCTGTTCCCCCATCCACAATGCCATCTGCCAATCTCAGCTGGGCAACATCCGTCCCACTCTTTCAGGCCTGGCCAAAACCCACCGCTTCCAGGAGGCTATCCCGGATGGCTCCTCTCTGGGCCCAGCACCTTGCTCAAGCTTCCAGCACCTGTCCCAGAGGGCAGAGCTCCTGCTGAGAGTGAGTAAGGCTGTCTCACCCACATGGTCAGCCCAATGGCTACAGGACAGTTCTTCACTGAACCCCTCAAGGCAACCACAACAGTGCTAGAGCCACTGACAAGCATGGAGTACCCACGGCCATCAGACCTTGGACTCTGTCCACAGAGACCTGGATCCCAGTGGTCTTGGTGAGGCCAGGAATTCACATCAAGTCCCTCCAAGGGATTATAATTTATGCTAAATTTCAAGGCCCTCTGACAAGGCAGGTGAGAGGTCAATGTCTGCTGGAATGAAAAAAATGTGAGGCTGGGCACAGTGGCTCACACCTATAATCCTAGCACTTTGGGAGGCTGAGGCAAGAGGATTGCTTGAGGCCAGGAGTTTGAGACCAGCCAGGGCACATAGTGATACCCTGTCTCTACACAAATAAAAAAGTTAGCCTGGTGTGGTGGTGAGTGCCTATAATCCCAGCTACCTGGGAGGCTGAGGTAGGAGGGTCACTTGAGCCTGGGAGGTCAAGGCTTCAGGGAGCCATGGTTATGCCACTGTACTCCAGCCTGGGTGACAGAGCAATAGCCTGTCTCAATAAAAGTAACAGACTCAGGAGGAGGTAGCCCCAGACATCCTGAGGAAAAGCCCTTCAGTGGGGCAGGTGGGTGGATTCTGCTTATTCATTCAACAAATATGTACTGGGCATCCACTAATAGTAACAGCTGATATTGGCTATACACTTGACATGCAAGGCTGGGGGCTTATACAATCAGAGGCAATCTTCAAAACAAGCCTGTGATACAGATGACATCATTCTCCCATTTCACAGATGAAGAGCCTGAGAGAGAAGAGAAGTGACCTGCCCAATGTCTTACAGCCTTGGCAGAGCTGGAATTTGAACTCGGCCAGCTGGCCCCAGAGCCAATGCTCTGTCTGCCACAGGGTGTACCAAACCCTGGGATATGACCATGAATAAACGGTCCTGGCCTTGGTTTGTTCACCAGCAGGAGAAGAGATACCAAACACAAAACAACACATGCTTCAAATTATGGCACCTGTGAGGAAGGAAAAAAAGCAATTCCTCCAGAAGCCAATTGCAGGGGGCACCTACTGCAAGTCTCTCTGAAGATGGTCCCTTTGCCTCAGTTCTCTCATCTATATAATGGAACAGTGGGGCCATCTGACACCTGAGAACTTTCCAGCTGGGACATCTCAAGAATCAAGACTTCCTTTGTCTAGGCTTCAGTTTCCCCATCTTGTATAATGGGATGGAGGGAGAACAGAGCCAGTAATGACTTTAGATCCCTTCAAACTTAGTCCTGAGCGTCCAAAGGCCAAGTTTCTGAAGTGGGGTTTTGGGGAGTGCATCCTCCACCCATTTCCATGGTGATGGCAAGCCCCAGGAGGGGTGTGGAGGTGCTAGGACCTGGAAGTAGGGCCTTGGCTCCTTCCCTCTCAGGAGGAAGGGCCTATGGGTCCAGTGGACTTACTGTGCTTAGGGAAGGAGGGGGGACCCTTAGCTTTTGCTGGCTCATCCAGAGCCCTGCTGCCTCCACGAGGCCAGGATGAAGTGGAGGGTCTCATCCCACTGAATAGGACCTGACACCCAGGGCCCTAGGCCCAACCAAGGCCCAGGTCCACTGGGCGCTGTCCGAGGTGCTGAAATCCCAACCAGGCTCCCAAGACCAGATTCCCTTTGGAAAACACTTCTAAGAGCAGGTGGAGGTTCAGAATTCAGAAAGGAAGATTAGTACCTGGGGACAGGTAGGGAGCCATGGTCAGCTGGGCTCTACCCATCCTAGCAGTATGATCTCAGGCCAGCTCCTCTCCTGCGCCTCAGTCCCCTCAAATATAAATTGGGGACAATACGGGCACTGACCTCATGGGTCTGTAGTGAAGACCAAGTGCAGATGAGGCATGTGGTGGATGGAGGGGCCCAGTGAGCATCAGCCATCACTGTTACATTGTCGACTTATTATTTTGGGAGGCTGACTGCTTGGGTGCTTGCTGTGCACCTGGTCTTCAAGAATTTTACCTGCTTCTACTCTCAGCAGCCCAGTAAAGTAAGTATTAAAATGGGGATAAGAATACAGATGAATATTTGAGACTCAGAGAGCTGAATTTAATTGCCCAAGGTCACATAGCTAGTGAAGTGGGTAGCAGAGATTCAGACTAGGTTAGCTTTGAAATCGCTAATCTATCCCACCTCACTCCCACTGTCCAGATCGGGGAAGTGAGGACCAGACAGGAACCTGACTTACCACGAATCACCCAGAAAACCCACAGTTTCACCTTCTAGCACAGACTTTTTCCCAATGCTCCAAGCTAGGCTCCCCTGGCAAGGTGAACAGGACTCACTCTCACCCCCATGGCCAGAACAGCAGGCAGGTAGCTCCCTCAGTAGTGATCCCACTGCCCTGCTGGAGGATTCTCTGTCAAAGGCAGAGACAATGTGTGTCAGCTGCAGCCATGGGCCAGCAGCCACTGAGGGCCCACCAGTGCCCTTGCCAGCAGGCATCTGAGTACCAGGGAGAGGGTAGCACCAGAGCAGCACTGTTGGGGCCCCTCCAGCTCTGGCCTGGTTTTCCAGCAAGGAGAAGGCCCAGACATGCACCCAAGCTGCTCCTGTCCCAAATTTCCTGCTGAGTGAAGTGTGTGCATGCATGCGTGCAGACACAGACATAGTTCAAATTCACCCAATGGGGTGGAGGGGGGGACATGGCAGCCTCAAAAATCCATTTGTTTTTCCTTGAGGAGATGCAGCCTTCTCCTCCAGTGGGAATGGGGGCAAATGAGGCATTAAAAAGGGGTGGAACTCAGAAACCCAGCTTTCCATCCCAGCTCTGCTCCATCCAAGCTGGGTGACCTTGAGCAAGTCATAAAGTTGGTCTGATGTGGCACTGACTCTGAAACACAGTTCCTGGGCCCTGGTGTGGGGCACCAAGGGATCACAGTTTTGAGACATTAAAATTGGTCACTGCCCAGAGGGGATGAGTGGCTTAAACTGGAATCCCAGGGACAAATCCCAGCCCCCAGGCTTGGGTACTCCTTGGCCACCCTGGGTCCAAGCCACAGCTGTTTGTCACCATGATGTCTGCAGCCGTCTCCCTAGACTCCCTGTGTTCCACATGCTACCCCAATTCACTTCCACAGAGGTTGGAGGGGTCTTTGTAAAATGTGAGCCAGTGAGCTGCTGGCACCTCAGAGGCTTTCCAGCACACTTAGGGAAAGGCCCAAATAGGGACTGAGGCCCAGAAGGCCCCTCAGGGCTGAGCAGTCCCAGCCCCTCTCTAGCATCCTCTCCCTTTCCCCTCCACCTCACTCAGCCCCGCAGGTGCCCTGCCCTCCTCGTTCTTCCCTGAACTTGCCAGCCTCAGCCAGCCTCTGTCCCACCTCCAAGCACATGCCCTTGCTGGCCCCGCCACCGGCTCACCTCCTACCAGCATTCACACAACTGGTTCCTTCTCATGCCTCAGGGCTGAGCACAAATGTCACCTCTGCTGAGAGGCCTTCCCTGGTCACCCTGCAGTCTAAGGTACCTCCCAGTACTGGACACTAGCTCTGGTTCTTGATTTCTGCTGCCAATTAGACAGCCTCACTGCCAGCAAAGGACCTTCCATGGGCCTCAGTTTCCCCACCAAGACTCTGCGGCAGAGGAGCCAGTCTCTGAGCCTTTCCAGCTGGCAGAGGTTACCCCCATCCCGGCCCCACCCTGCATTGACCCATTTTTCTGAGGCTTCTCTGAGCTCACACAGCTGCTCCCTGTGGGCACCAATACCATAAATCACAGCTGATTCCACTGAGCGGGGCGGCTGCTGGTGCCTGGTCATTCATCAGCATCAGTAGTACTGAAGCTGCCATAGGGTCTTGGCGGGAGCTGGGCCTGGCCTTCAAGCCTGGGAACCTGTGGGGCTAAGGCCTCGAGTCCCAAACAGACTCCCCTTTTCCTGATAGGCCCTTACCCAGACACACTCACTGGCCCACCCTGTCTATCCAGCCCCCAACTCCAGTCAACAAGTGCTCCCATTATCTCCTCTGGAGGCAGTGCCTCAGCTTCCAGGTTCTTGCAGTGGCACTAACAGACAGGAGCCATCTTGTTCCCCACTTTGCCAAAGAGGAGTCTGAGGCACAGAGAGAAGGAGTGACTTGCCCAAGGCCACAAAGCAAATGTATAGAGGCCCTTGGCTCTAAATTTCTGACCTTTGGACCCTGGCTGGGGAGACCCCAGCCCAGAAAGAATGTGGTGGGGGGCTATGTGCACAGCCTCCTACCTGGAGCTCAGGGGTCCATTCCGGACACGAGGGGCTCCTGGGAAAGAACTCTCTTGTGCCTGACACCCCGATCCAACAGCCTGCTACTGTTCCCACTCTTCAATCTGCTCAAGGAAATGAGGACAAAGTCAAATGAGGTGTGCCTGGGGAGCTGAGTGTGCTCTGCCAACCTGCAGGAAGGCTGGAGGCTGTCGTGGTACCCACTGGGTGCTGAGGATGGCGCCCCAGCAGCATTAGGAAAACTCTGGAGAGCGGAAGCTGGGACAACAGGCCCACCCTTCCCCAGATGTCTGGGCCACTCTGAGAGAAGTTTGTTCTCCCATCTGTTCATCCACCCAATATTTACCAAGCGCCTACTGTGTGCACTAGAGCACAGGAACTGAGGGGATGGCAGGCCAGTGGCCCACCCGAGTGCAGCTCAGGGAGATCAGACCCCACCTCCTCCCTGCAGGAGCCACGTGCCCTTTGGCAAGGCCTGTGGCCCCCTGTACTTCATTCCTCATCTCTAAACCAGGCAGGATGGAAACCGTGCCTCTTTCAAAGGGTTACTGTGGGCGCAAAGGCCTTCGGACGTGGTTGCATGGTGCCTGGCACACAGTGCATATCGATGGGTGCCAGGCATCACTGCTGTTGGTACATGCCAGGTGCTTTGCTAGGGGCTGGGGTTGGGGCAGTCGACAAGACAAATGAGGATGCTGAGCTCCTGGCAAGGGGGTGAGACAAAACTGGCAAAACAATTGTAAGTCGTGATAACTGTTCCAAGGGCCTGGGACAGAGAAAACCAGGGGCCAAAACAAGTCACAGAAGGTTCCTTTGAAAAGGACACTCAGGTGAAGAGTCTTGATGGATAAGAACTAGGGAAGTGTTCTGGGCAGAAGGGGTGGCCGGGCTGAGGTCCTGAGCTGGGGAGTAGCCTGGTAAAGGCTTAAGGACCTGAGCAGAGAGCTGTGCAGGCAGGGAGGATTATGCAGAGGGAGCATGTTCCCTCTCTGGCCTCAGTTTCCCTCTCTGTGCAATGGGGTGATGGAAGTGCCTCCCAGCTCTCCTCAGAGCTATCACCCGTAGCAGGCCCTGTTTGTTCCCGGAGGAGCATGGGGAGGGGTGGGAGGCGCTCGGGGAGATCTGGCCCAATTTGCTGGCATGTGACCTTGGCCATGTCCCCTTCCTCTTTGGGGCTGACTCAAAGCTACGAGTGGTGCCTGACTCACTCTTTCGGTGACAGCTAATTATGCCTCCCCCTCCACCCACTGGATCGCAGCACCTGCATCAAGCTCTCTGGCTCCTGACAGCCCCCCTCAGGGACCAGGCTGAACTGGGAGGACCCCTGGGGTCTCTGCTCAGATGCCAGAGGGAGGCTTCATCTGGGCAGCAGTGTCTCTGCTCTTCTCTGGCACTCAGCCCTGCCACCTAGGAACTCATGCCAGAGGGTGGGCAGGGGTGGGGACACAACCAATGCTGCTGATCTGATGTGGCCACTTCCCCAGCCACAGGATTAGGGTGCAAGGAGGCCAGGAGAGACCCCTGACCTGGACTGGGGCACTGGGCACAGGCTGGCAATTGTGGGGAGCCCCTGGTGTTTTCTGCCTGAGCCACCCCACTCCCCACCACATGTGCCACGGAGAGGGTGAGTCACTGGAGACCCGCTCATGGGTCTCTCCCGAGAAGCAGCCACGTGCGGGGAACCACAGCATGGGGCTGGGCAGCCTTGGCCCAGCCTGCAGTGTGGGTGCAGCGTGGGCATCCCAAGGACATCCCCTTCCTCACCATCTCCACTTCTGGAACAGCCAGAAATTCCCAAGAAAGGGAGGGTGTGCAGGGGCTGCCGGGCAGCCAGGAGAAGGGAGGAGCTGATGTTGGGGATGTGGGGCCCCTCCTACCCCACTCCTACTTGGGGCTCTGTTCCCAGAGGTGAGGGTTTTGGGAACTTAGGCCTCCCTCTACCACAGAGGGGAAAACAAAAAAACCCCAAACTCCACAGGGTTGATTAGCATATTCATGTGGGCGTCAAGATCATGAATATGCTAATCAACACCCCTGGCTACTCCAGGCTCCTCTCCTTCCAGGCTCCTCTCCTTCCTGGCTCTGCTGCGGCTGCCTCAGCCTGGCTCCCCTACCCAGCCTCCACTGCCTGTCCAGCATGCACCTCTTGCCGGAGGTCCAGAGCTCACGCCCTCCAGGATCTCCCCTCCTCAGCCATTCCCACCTTAATGTCTCTGCCGAAGCTATGTGCCCCATCCACAAGCAAATGCCAGCCCTGGCTCTGCCCCTCCACAGGAAACACAGCCTTCTCAGTCCACCTCAAACACCACGCTGCTGGCCTGCAGATGACCCACAGGGAGTTTGTGTCCCCCATCCCCCTGCTCCACTCTGGCTTCCTCTAGCCTCCCTTACTTGGGGGCAGAGTAAGCACATCAAAACACACACTGGGTTGGGCACCAAAGCTCAGGCCTGCAGTCCCAGCTTTTGGGAAGATAACGTGGGAGTCTGCGCAAAACCCAGTCTCTAAAAAAAATTTTTTTTTAATTAGCTGGGAGTGATAGCATGTACCTGCAGTCGCAGCTACTTAAGGTGGGAGTTTAAGCAAAACCTAGTCTCTAAAAAAAATTTTTTTTAATTAGCCAGGATAGATAGCACGCACCTGTAGTCCCAGCTACTCAGTAGGCTGAGGTGGGAGAATCACCTGAGCCCAGGAGATTGATGCTGCAGCGAGCAGAGATCGCACCACTGCACTCAAGCCTGGGCTACAGACAGAGACCTTGTCTCAAACAAACAAACAAAAAACAGGCTGGGTGCAGTGGCTCACTCCTGTAATCCCAACACTTTAGGAGGCCCAGGCAGGTGGATCACCTGAGGTCGGGAATTCAAGACCAGCCTGTCCAATATGGTGAAACGCTATCTCTACTAA
This sequence comes from Cacajao melanocephalus, assembly GCA_963573385.1. Classification (NCBI taxonomy): domain Eukaryota; kingdom Metazoa; phylum Chordata; class Mammalia; order Primates; family Pitheciidae; genus Cacajao; species Cacajao melanocephalus. The sequence goes on along the minus strand of CAUYLG010041567.1, from coordinate 42,082 downwards.
AAATACAAAAATTAGTCAGGTGTGGTGGTGGGGCCTGCAGTCCCAGCTACTCGGGAGGCTGAAGCACGAGAATCACTTGAACCCAGGAGGCAGAGGTTGCAGTGAGCCAAGATCGTACCACTGCACTCCAGACTGGGCAACAGAGTGAGACTCCATCTCAAAACAATAAACGCATGCCAGATCATATTACCTTTTGCCTAAAGCCCTCCATGGCTCCCTACTGCTCTTGAGATAAAATCTGCAATGTCTCCTGAGGTGGCTGCTGAGTCCCCAGCCCCTCTCAGCCTCCTCCCTCTGGCTCTTGCTCCCTGGATCACTAACGTTCCCAGGCCTTCATGCTTGCTCTGCCCTGGCTGTCCCAGTGCCTTTGCCATGCTGTTCCCCTACCCAGAATGCCCTTCTCTCCCTCTTCACCTGGGTAGCTGTCACTTCTTCCTCAGGGTTTAGCTCAAATGGCACTTGACCAGGGAGGATCTCCCAGCCCCTGACTGAGTTGAGACCTTTCTCTGTGTGGCACAGTTGCAATTCATTTTTTTTGTGTGTGGTCATTTGTTGACTTCCCTACTGGACCAAATGTTCCCTGAGGACAGAGGCCAGTCTGCCCAGGGCCTTGCACACAGGTGGTGCTCCATACATGACTAAATGAATGACTGGCGTTTCTTATTACCATTCCAGTAGCCTCCAGATGGGCCCTCCTGCCTCCCTCTTGCACTCGTGGCTCAGTTCTCAAGCGCCCAGTTCTCAGCAGACAGAGTTCCCCACACCATGCGTCCAGGGTGTCACACACAGCTTAGGAAGCTCCCCTCCCAACCCCATAACCTTTCCAGCTCCCTGGGCAGTGACAACCATGAGATTAAGGGGCACAAGCTACTTGTCCACACATGTGGACCATAGGGCTGGGGCAGACCCAGGCCTGCCAGACTCCCCAGTCCCACTCCTCCCTCCCCTCCCCTCTTATTGCCTCAGCTTCCTCATCCTGGCACAGGCCAAGCCTTATTCCCTCCTGGCATAGTGGTGAGGATAAAGAAAGGCAGAGAGGGGAGGAAAGGGCCTGTGGGTGCCCAGCAAGTTGATAGCCATTAAGAGGGGTCACAGGCATACCCCCAATCCTAGTGCAGGTGGCAGGCAACAACCAGCCTAGGCCTTTTTCCACCAGAAGAGGCAGAAAAGGCACAGTGCCATGGGCTGCAGAGGGATACAGTGGGGTGGGGAAGTCTGGGCTTAAAACACCCTGGGAGGCAAGCACCCTCTTCCCAGAGGAGGGGTTATTGTGACAATTGCATCCACCGCAAATTTAACCCTCAAGACCCCAGAGTCAGGAGACCCCAGGAGGAGGAGCCAGTGTCCCTGCCTCCCATCTATGCCTGAACCCACCCTCCAGAGCTCACAGAGAGGGCAGACCCACCTTCTCAGGCCCATCTCAACTCAGTGCTGAGTAGCTTAGGCCTCCCGCTTTACCTGGACTCCCTTCCAGCCTTGCCCTGCTGCTTGGAAATGCCCACTCATCCTTCACATCCCAAACCTGGAGCCTTCTCTGCACCTACCCAGTGGGCCTTGCCCCCTGCACCACCCCCACCACTCCCCTCCCATCCCCCCACCACGGCCTGCCTCTGGGCACAGCATGTCATTTCCACAAATTCTTGGGTGAATGAGTAGTAACCCCTAGAACACCCTGTTGGTTCTAGCTTTGCCCTCAGGGCTGGAGCAAGGCTGACCTCCAGTATGTATGTAGATTATGCTGGGGCTGAATCTGGGCTTTGTCCCTTGGGCAAGCCATTTAACCTCTCTGAGACCCAGTTTCTGATGTGCAGCATGGGTTTGGTCATCCCCATCCAGCGTGGGGAAACGCTGCTGCAGCTGCTGCTGGGCCCCACCCACTCTCTCCCGACGCTGTATCTGCTTTTTATTTTAAGTCCAAAATGTATTTGCTGTAGGAGGAGGGAGGGATGTGGGCACAGCACAGAGGGGGCTGAGACGGGAGACTGGGTACTGGCTGGGGGCTCCCTCTGGGGTCTGCTGGGCTCCAGTGGCCCCAGGAAAGAGAAGGGGGCTGGCTGTTTCCACAGCAGGCAGGAGCAAAGCTGGACTGATGCCCACTCTGGTAGGACACAAGGCCACAGTCAGGAGGCAGCAAATCAAGAGGAGGGCACATCAAGGCAGCAGAGAAAACCAGAGGAGTGGGGACCAGCTGCCCCTGGGCCCTCCAGTTTCCCAGTTTCCCTGCCACTGAAATTGCTGGACCCCCATCGCCCCCTTAGTCCTACCCACACCCACCGTTAGGAGAGTCACTCATCCACAAACACCTACTGGTACTCATGCCAGCCATCATCCTAGGGACTAAAGATAAGACGTGAGCAAAACACACAGGGCTGCTAACTTGAAGTCCAGTGGGAAAGACGGAGATTAAACAAACAAATGTACAACATGTCAGGGTGTGATCACAGCCATAAGGCATAACAGAGCAGAGAGAAGGATGAGAGGAGGGCTCTTTGAGGAGGCAACATTTAACGCAGGCCTGAAGGAAATGAGGCGGAAGCCCCTCAGGTGTCTGGGGGCAGAGACTCAGGCAGAAGAAACAGCAAGTGCAAAGATCCTAAGGAAGAACATTATCCTGATGGAACTGCCAATATCAGTCGGGAGGAAATCAGGATGAGGCATCAGCAATTGTCTCCTGGGTGACCTTGGAGGCCAGAAACTTCAGCTCTGTGGCTTTTGTCTCATTATTAGCCAAACGGGCATGGAAAGATGTCGCAGGTGGGTACAAGGATGGAAATGGAGAAAGTTGGTGGTGGTGGTGCCCTGCAGCTCAGGGCAACACACAATAGGTGTTCCATGGGCATGGACTGGATTGGCAAGCTCTCTAAAGGGAACTGTCCTCGGGAGGCAGGGGGAGGATGGCCCTAGCCACAAGGTGGGAGCAGCACTTGGAAACAGGAATCTGTCATCCTTCGCTCAACAACATTCCTCTCTGACCTGATCTGCCAAGTCCTGCAGGCCCCTGAGTTTGCAACCCCTGGGAGAAAACCAGTCATTAAAGGCAGGAAGACCAGGCCCGTAAGAGGGGAGGCTTGGCAGCTCTGGGAAACCAGGTCCCAAAGGAGGAGCTGGAGAAGGCTTCTCAGAGCGGGCAGCTCCACACCTGGGTCTAAAAGGATGTCCAGGTGGGCAAAAGATGAGGGGAGGCACAACAGATGGGGAGACAGCATGTGCTAAGGCAAAGACGGGTCAAATCTCCTGCATGTTTGGGAACAAGAGGGAGGAAGAAGGGGAAGAGAAGGCAGCAACATCTGCTATAAGAGCAGCTGATGTGTCCGGAGCAGCTGACGTGTCTGGAGCATCTACCACGTGCTAGGCACAGACACACAGGCTCACTTGATCCCCACAGTCTCAACAGTCACAATAACATGACCCCTATTTATTGAGGGTTCAGCGTGGGCCAGAGGTTGGATCATCTCTTTATTCCTCTTAACAGCCCTATGAAGGCAGGAACTCAGCACTCCCATTTTATAGATGAGCAAACAGAGGTTGCAGCCATTTAAGCATCTTGCCCAAGGTCCTGCAGCCAGTAAGTGGCAAAGATGAAACTCAAACCTAGTGTGTCCCACCAGCTTCCTACCACCAGGTCCATTTACAAACGAATGTCATGCCATCTGTGCTGGGAAAATCTTCTGGTTGTATCACAGGCAGAGAACTGAGGCCTGGCAGTGGCTGTACCATGGTCTCAATGGAAGAGTTCCCTGCCTTAGTTTCCCCATGGAAGGGGTCACAGCCCCCATCTAGAAGCCTCCAGCTCTGTAAGAGGTGGGGTGAGCGCTTGGCAAAGCTTCCTCCCACCCACCCCAGGGGCTCAGACACTAGCTCCAACCTGCAGCTTTAATTAAAAGGCCTTTTCAAACCATTAGCAGCAATAATAATAAAATCCCAAATAGGAACAATAAAGCAGTATGACTGTCGGAGAATTAAAACGGGTACCTGGCATTCTGCCACCCCCGGGGGGTAACTGGGCTCCGGCGGGAGGCAAGATTTTCACCTCCAATAGACACGTCGGTCCCAGACACAGGCTGAGAAGCAGGACTGGGGGAAAGGAACCACCCCGTGCCAGGAACCCAGCTGCCCCAGGCTACTGTGGGGGATCCTCACAAAGAAAGCCTTAGCGGCTAGGTCTCCAGCAGCCCCACCACCCAGTCTCAGTAACCAGCATTCCCCACCTGCAGGGCTCAGCCAGACCACTTTTCTCACCCTTCACCTAGCCCAGCACAAAAGGCAGCAGGCTCAGCCACTAAAATTGAATTGGCCCCTTGCCTGGACCTCCCCAGCCCCTGTCCTGATTCAAGCCACCTTCATCTCCCCTGAAAACAGCACCAGCCTCCTACATGGGGTTTCCATGGCCACCTGGGCCCCTGGAAACTGCGCTCCCAGCTGCACACACAGGGGGCTTTTCAAACCACAACCAAGCCCTGCCCCTGCTGCTACGCCCCTCAGACCATCAATGGCTCCCCTTCCCCTGGCCCTCAGGTCACACGCCCTCTCATCTCTTCTCTGAATGAGCTTAGATTCTCTCATCTCAGGTCCTTTGCAGTATGCTGGTCAGACACCTCCCTGACTGGCTAGCGCAGCTCAGGCTCAGTAACACCCCCTGAAAAGTCTCTGATAACTCCCTCTGCCCCAGAGGTCCTGCAGATCAATCCCCCAATTGTTCTTTTCCGCCCTGTAGCATTTTTGTCAGTTTCTGGTCTGTCTACCCTCTACCTCTCCTGTGACAGCCCTGGGAGGGCAGGCGCTGGGTTAGCTTGTTCACAGCTGTGCTCCTGGTGCCCTGCTCTGTGCCTGGCACACAGAGCTCAATCCATGTTTTCTGAATGACCCAGCAAACACGACATTCCTGCTGTCCACAGAGTTGCCACTCCCCAGATACCCGGTCACCCCTGTGGGTCACTGGGTGGAGACAGTAGCTTTCCAGTCTGCCAGCGTTTCTTGCTCCCAGCGTCTCTAAAGGCAGGTCCTATGAGCTTCCCAAGTTCTGCCTTAGCTCCATGATGGCAGGGACTGGGGAAAATTATCTAGGTTTTCACTCATGTGGGAAACACGTGTAAGTGCCTCCTCAGTGCCAGCCCCAAGTTGGCTATTCGGAATCCAGACCCATGGGGACCCACCCTTGAAGGGCTTCAAGGCCAGCAGGGACAGACCCAGCCAGGAAGACCTGAGCTACAGAATGCCATGTGATGCACAGGACAGAAGAGTGGAGTGGTTTGAGAGGAGTCACACAGGTACCCACACATTCGAATCCTCACCCATGCTATGCAGCCTTGGACAAGCCTCAGTTGCCTCATAGGACTGCTATGAGGAATCACAGCCATCCACTGGATAAAGGAGGAAGCACAGCAAAGCCGTGACCGCCCAGGGAGTCAGGGGAGGCTTCTGAGAGGTGACACTGGAACCAAGCCTTGAAACATGCACGGGAATCCACCTGGCACGCAGAGGCGCATCAGGCAGCAGGCAAGCGTGGGCAAAGGGGGGGTGGCTGGAACAGAATGAGGTGCTCAGGGAGCAGAGACTAGGCATCCCCTGTGGCCGCCCTAGAGATGCCAACTATGAATGGCCTGGGATGCCATGCCCAGGAGGCAGCAGCCCTCACCCGAAAGATACCAGCTTGCAGAGTGCTTTTTGTTTCCAGGGTTTAAAAAAAACTCCTCTATTAACTTCTTAGTATGAAAAATGTCAAGCATACACCAATACCAGGAAAAGAGCTTCATTTTCACGGTGCATTTGCAGCAGGGTGAGTATGCTGCTCTGATGCCCTCTAAGCCCTGTCCCCACCCTCTGTGACCCTCAAAATGGGACCAGATGGCCTCAGAATCCACTGCAAGGCCAGGGGCTCTGAAGCCCCCACAACTTCTCAAACCAACCAGGCAGAACAAATGTTCAGTCGTTAAGAGCCGGAGGTAGCATCTCCCTTTTACTAGCTAGTAAAAAAAAAAGAGAGGGAGAAAGAAGAAAAAATAAGTCTTTTTCCAGCCAGACTACATCCTGCATCTGAGAGGGTGAGAATTTGCTCTTGGAAGGAAAGAAAGAGCCTCCTGTCTGGAGCTTCCTCTTTGAAGCTCCATGAATATACATGGTGGCAGGCGAGAGTGTTCTTTGAGATGCTAACAAGCTGCCTTACCTTGGAAAATTGGGGTCATGGCTCAGAGGGGGCCTTGACTGGTGGGGGGCTGGGATGGGAGAGGAGGTGCCTGAGAGAATGGAGACCCAGGCAGGCCCAGCTCTGATCCCAGGCAACTCCTTTCCCCTCTGAGTCTCCACTTCCTCACCTGTAAAATAGGGACATCTCCTCCTGGGTCTGTCGGGACAGATAATACACAGCAAGGCAACAAGATGGCACAGGCAGGCAGATCACTTGAGGTCAGAAGTTTGAGACCAGCCTGCTCAACATGGCAAAACCTCATCTCTACTAAAAATACAAAAATTAGCCGGGCATGGTGGTGCATGCCTGTAGTCCCAGCTACTGAGGAAGCTGAGGCAGGAGAATCGCTTGAACCCAGGAAGTGGAGGTTGCAGTGAGCCGAGATCATGCCACTGCATTCCAGCCTGGGCAGTAGAGTGAGACCCTGTCTCAAACAAAACAAAACAAAACAAAACATAAAAACCCCAGGGAACGGCTGGCAGGACAGAGAAAGGCTGTAGGTGTCAAAAGGAGAGGGAAGAAGGGGAGCTGTGGAGACCGGCCCATTTCTTGGTGAAGAGGATGAGGCTCAAAGGCTGGGAAGGACTCATTGGAAGACTCTGAACCCCTTGCCCAGCCCAACCTCCTGCCTCTACCCAGACCTCATCCTCTCTATCCCATCTGGATAACTGGCCAGCCTCCTCCTGGGCATCCCCTCTCCAGATGAAATCTCATGCCCATGAATCTGACCACATCATCTCCCAGCTCCAAGCTTTCCAATGTCTCTGGCTTGACTCAGGGAAACCCCACATCCTTCCTATGGCTATACACACTCCCTGTCCTTATTTCTCTGACTTCATCTCCCCCTACCCTCCCCCGACTCTTTTCCAGCCACATCTAAACATGGCTACCAGCACAGCCTCCCCTGTCTGTTCCCTGCCTGGAACCCCCTACCCCATCCCAGATCTTCAAAAGACTGGCTCCTTTATTAAGTGTTCAGGCCTTAACTCAAATATCACCTCTCCAGAGAGGCCCTCCCTGACCACCCCAGAAGACACCTCCCACCCTGCTGCTCTCCATTACAGCATTTACTAGCAGCAATTAGTTTACTTTTGTTGAGAGCTCTGTGAGGGCAGGGACCACATCTGTCTCCAGGGCACACAGTAGGGGCTCCATAAAAACATCTGTTAAATGCCTGTGAGTGGATAAGTGAAAAGAAGCTGAGGCTTCCATCTCTGCATCCCTCTTTAGTGATGTGGGAAATTCTGCTGCCAGGGAAATCCCCTTCTCTGGCCCCTCTCCCCAGGGATAGAGTGAGTCCTGGCTGAGGCTGGGCGGGCAGGGGGCCAGCAGCCTGGGTGACCCTTGCCTGGCTCCTAATGCTGTCCAGACGCAGGTCTAATTGCTACAACTCCCAAGCAAAGGGAGGTAATGAGGCGGATTAATGTTCCCGTGTTGGTCCTGCTCCCTCCAAGGCCATCAGTGAGCTGGAGGAGGGGCAGCTGGGCTGTAGGAGATGGGCCTCCCGGTGGCTGGGACATCTGACCCCAACTTGTCCCTTCCACCTGGCCTCTCCCACTCTTTGCCTCATTCCCTGACAGCATGGGTCCTCCCCGAAGAGCCAGGAGCAGACACTCAATAGATGCCTTTGGAGTGTTGGCACTGGACAGGGGGACCCATTTATTTCTCACAAGGTGGAAGCGGCCATCTCCACAGGTGAGAGGAGAAGCCAAGGCCCAGGGAGTTGGGGTGGCCTCCCCACAGGCCTCCAGCTGGGATGGGCTGTCTCTCTCACATGCCCCACTTTGTGAGGGACAGGCCAGTCCTCTCTCTTCACCACTTGACTTGGAAGCAAGGGAATGATGGATGATGATAATCATGATAGTAATAATAACAACAGTGATGATAGCTGACATTTATAGTCCATGAGGCACTGTAATAAAAACTCAAAAGTCACTGAAGCCTCAGTGACCCTGTGAGGTGGGTCCCATATAGGCACATTTTACAGATGAGGAAACCAAGGCACAGAGAAGTGAAGGGGCTGAGCTGAGGTCCACAGAGAGAGTAAGTAGGTCCGCCTCTAGAAGCCATATAGTCCACCACCTCCCTCCATGATCTCCCCTCACAGTCCAACCTCAAGTCTGGGCTTGGGCACAGAGGGTCAGTCAAGTCACCTGGTCTTTCTCCAGTCCTGCCACCCCCCACTACAATGGCTGCAGCCCCCACCAATATGGTCAGAACCTCCCCCACAAAACCCTCTTCTGCCCTGGCCCATTGGCCTCCCCACTCCTTCAAAAGTAGGCTCTGGAAGAATAAGACACGCTGTGTTTTCACTGTCATCATTTTTTTTTTCCTCATTACAAAAGCAATATATGTTCACTGTAGAAATTTGGAAGAAAACAGAAAGGCATTAGGAAAATAAAAATATTCTTCTCCCAGAGATGACTGCTTCTGATATTATAGTGTGTGTTCTTTAGTCTTTTTTTTCTTCTTTTTTTTTTTTTTGAGACAGCGTTGCTCTGTTGCCCAAGCTAGAGACCAGTGGCAAGATCTTCACTCACTGCAACCCCCGCCTCTGGGGTTCAAGTGATTCTCCTGCCTCAGCCTCCCAGGTAGTTGAGATTACAGGCACTTGCCACCATGCCCGGCTAATTTTTGTATTTTTAGTAGACACAGGGTTTTACCATGTTGGCCAGGCTGGTCACTAACTCCTGATCTCAAGTGATCCACCCCACCTCGGCCTCCCAAAGTGCTGAGATTACAGGCATGAGCCACTGTGCCTGGCCCAGCCTTTTTATTTGTTATACATAATCAGGGATAGAGAGGAAATGTCAGGACCAAAAGCTTGATGGAGGACACTTCTGACTCAGTTTTTCCATCCATGTCATCAAGACATCCCCCAAGGCATAAGGTTTGCACTGTGTCTGGTCCTGAGCTGAAAATCTTGCACATGTTACTGCAGTTAACCTCACTACAACTAGATAATATAAGTATTAAAATCCCAATTTTACAGATAAACAAATGAAACTTCAGAAAGGTAAAGTAACTAGTCCCAGGTCACAAAACTGGTGACCTCTAGTACATCCAGGTTCATACTCATGACTGTTTGGCTCCAATAATCTAAACTGTTTTCTTAAAATTTCCTGGAGCTGAAATTGCCAGGCCAAACATATATAAAATTCCAAACTTGGCCAGGTGCGGTGGCTCATGCCTGTAATCCCAACACTTTGGGAGGCTGAGGCAGGCAGATTATCTGAGGTCAGGAGTTCGACACCAGCCTAGCCAACATGGTGAAACGCCATCTCTACTAAAAATACAAAAATTAGCTGCGCAAGGTGGCGCATGCCTGAGGCTGAGGCAGGAGAATTGTTTGAACCCAGGAGGTGGAGGTTGCAGTGAGATAAAATTGTGCCACTGCGTTCCAGCCTGGGTGATAAGAGCAAAACTCCATCTAAGAAAAAAAAAAATCCAAACTTTGTGACAATTCTGTACCAACCTGTCTTACAAAAGTGGTGGAGGGGGGTGGTTTCTGATTTATAGCCCTCCCAGTAGAGTCTAGGAAGGCCAATTTCTCTACATTCTTGTCTATGCTGGACTTTAAGAAAAAAAAAAACAACCTGCCAGTGTTTTACACAAATAAGATGAACCACTGCTGTTTTTAATGGCGTTTCTTCAATCTCATTGTGTGTTTTTAGCTTCCAGGGTGAATTTGGGGCCCAACTTGTCAGGGTCTGATGTCCTCCGAGCTGGAAGCTCTACTCAGCATCAAAGGTGCCCAGGAGAAGCTGAGTGATCAAATTAAGGGGTACACCCAACCACCTGACACACTGGCCACTCTGCCACTGTGCACATTAACCTTAGAATTTAAGCAGATAATTTGTATCTGGAACAGTGGAATGTCCTGGAATGCAGGTATCCCTCAGCCTACCTGATGGATGGAGAAACTGAGTCAGGAGTGGCCTCCACCAAGCTGCTGGCTCTGACACATCCTCTCCACCCCTGTGGTGCACTCTGCCATGTGTAAAATTATAAATTATAAATCTTCAAATTCCAGGAACTAAATGAACCCAAAGACAAAAAATATGAAGAAAGCCATATGGAGGTAAATCATAACCAAAGTATTCAAAACCAGTGGTAAAGAGTAAATCTTAGGCCAGGCATGGTGGCTTATACCTGTAATCCTAGCACTGTGGGAGGTTGAGGAGGGCAGATCACTTGAGGCCAGGAGTTCAAGACCAGCCTAGCCAACATGGCAAAACCCCGTCTCTACTAAAACTACAAAAACTAGCCAGGAATGGTGGCATGCACGTGTAGTCCCAGCTACTCAGGAGGCTGAGGTAGGAGAATCACTTGAACCAGGGTAGTGGAGGCTGCAGTGTGCTGAGATCACACCACTGCACTCCAGCCTGGGTGACACAGTGAGACTGTTTCAAAAAAAAAAAAAAAAGTAAATCTTAAAAGTAACCAGAAAAAAAAGAAATGTGTTACATACTGGTAAACAAAGATATGACTTACAGCATATTTCTTGTCAAAAACAATGCAAGTGAGAAGACAGTGGAACAACTTTAAAATACCAAAAGAAAAAAAAAATCTGTTAACTTGTAATTCTATGCCCAGCAAAAATACCTTTAAAAAAATGAAGGTAAAAAATACTTTTTCAGGAATAGAAAAGCTGAAAGAATTCCTCACTACCATACTCACGCTACAAGGAATGTTAAAATCCTTTAGGCTGAAGGAACGTGATACCAGAGAGAAATATAAATCTATAAAAAGGAATGAAGAGAACTGAAAATGATACCTACATGGGTAAATATATAGGATTATTTTTCTTATTATTTAAATACCTTTAAAATGCCCATTGAGACAAAAATAATAATGTGGTGTTGTATTTATTATATATATAAAAGTCAAATACATAATAATAAAGATCAAAGAGATGGAAGTATGCTATTGTGATGTACGCTGTATGAACTGATATAACATCACTTGAAAGTAAACTGTGATAAGTTAAAAGTATAGCTGTAAGCCATACTGCAACCACTAAAATAAAACAGTTATAGCTATAATTAACAAGAGATAAAGTGGAATAACAAAATTTGATTAATTTTAAAAGTAGCAGAAAAAGAAAAGAGAAAGAAAGAATAGATAGGGCAAATAGAAAACAAACAGCAAGATAAAAGATTTAAACCTGGGGTGAATCCGGGGCCCAACTTGTTGGATTTCCTCTAAATACTGCTTTAACAGCACCCTGCAAATTTTGATATGTTGATATATGCTGCCTACAAGAAATGCACTTCAAATATAAAAGATATACAAACACAAACAGGTACAAAGTAAAAGGATGAAAAAAATATAGACCATGTTAACACTAATTTAAAAAACTTGAGGGCTACAGTAACATCAGAAAAAGTCTATTTCAGGCCAGGCACAGTGGCTCATGCCTGTAATCTCAGCACTATGGGAGGCCAAGGTGGGAGGATCACCTGAGGTCAGGGGTTCAAGACCTGTCTGGCCAACAAAGTGAAACCCTGCCTCCACTAAAAATACAAAAATCAGCCAGGCATGGTGGTGTGTGCCTGTAATCTCAGCTACTTAGGAGGCTGAGTCAGGAGACTCACTTGAACCCAGGAGGTGGAGGCTTACAGTGAGCCAAGATCACACCATTGCACTCCAACCCAGGTGACAGAGCAAGACTCAGTCTCAGAAAAAAAAGTATATTTTATAATATTATAAAATCATTTCATAATAATAACAGGTCAAAGATGATCCTAAATATGAATGCATTGAATAACAAAGCTTCAAAATACATAAAGCAAAAAGTGATAGGAATATAAGGAGAAACAGGAAAATCTCCAAATATAGTCAGAGATGTCTACAGCCCTCTCTCAATAATTGGTAGAGCAAGTGAACAGAAAATAAATAAGGATAAAGAAGATTTGTATACTATCAACCAACTTGACCTAACTGACATTTATAGAACACTCCATCCCCTAACAATAGAATACATACTTTTTTCAAGGAACATTCACCAAAATAGACCAGATTCCTGGCCATGAAACAATTCTCAATACATTTTAGAAGATTCAAGTTAAGCAAAATATGTTACATAATCTCAATGGAATTAAACTAAAAACAATTAACAGAAAGATTCCCGAAAAATCTTCAAATATTTGGAAATTAGATAACACATTTATAAATAACCCATGGGTCAAAGAGAAAAGCAAAAGGGAAATTAGAAAGTACTCTGAAATGAATAAAAATGAAAATATAATATATCAAAGTGTGCGGGATGCTGCTAAAGCAGTACTTAGGTAAACTTTATAGCACTAAATGCCTCTATTCATGAAGACAAAAGCTTTAAAATTAATGACCTCAGCTTTTACCTTAAAAAAAAGAAAACTAGAAAAAGAAAAACAAATCAACCCTGAACTAAGTAGAAGAAAGAAAATAGCATCAGAACAGAAAATCAATAAAAGAGAAAATAGGCAATAAGAAAAATCAGTGACACCAAAAGCGGTCCTTCAAAAAGGTCAATACAATGAATAAATATGTAGCCAGACTGACCAAAAATTACAAATGAGAAAGAGAGATCAGAAACATATTACAAACATCAGGAATGAAATACATCACTATGGAGTCTACAGATATTAAAAGGATAATAAGGTTCAAAACTTACTGCAAAGCTACAATAATCAAGTCAGTGTGGAACTGTCATAAGGACAGATCGATGGAACAGAATCGAGCATCTAAAAACAACTACAACAACAAATCTCACATTTGTGGTTAATTGATTTTCAAAAGGGGTGCCAAGACCATTCAATGGAGAAAGAACAGTCTTTTCAATAAATGGTGCCAGCACAACTTATTATTCACATGCAAAGTAATCAAATTGAATCCCTACCTCACGCCAGGCACACAAAAAATTAATGCAAAATGGATTAAAGACCTAAATTTAAGAGCTACAACTATAAAGCTATTTTTTTTTTTTTTTTTTTTTTTCTGACAGAGTCTCACTCTGTTGCCCAGGTTGGAGTGCAGTGGTGCAATCTCAGCTCATTGCAACCTCTGCCTCCCAGGTTCAAGTGACTCTCCTGCCTCAGCCTCCCTAGTAACTGAGATTACAGGTGCCCACCACCATACCTGGCTAATTTTTGTATTTTTAGTAGAGATGGGGTTTCACCATGTTGGCAAGGCTGATCTCAAACTCCTGACCTCAAATGATGCACCCACCTCGGCCTCCCAAAGTGCTGGGATCACAGGCATGAGCCACTGCACCTGGCCGAACTATAAACCTCTTAGAAGAAAACACAGGCATAAATATTCATGCCCTTGAATTAGGCAACCGTTTCTTAGATATGACACCAAAAGAACATACATCAAAAGAAAAAAAAATAGATGAGTTGGACTTCATCAAAATTTAAAACTTTGAGCTATAAAGCAGGGGTCCCCAACCCCTGGGCCATAGACCTGTAGCAGTGTGTGGCCTGTTAGGAACTGGGCCACAGAGCAGGAGCAGAGCAGGAGGTGAGCAGCAGGCAAGCCAGCATTGCCGCCTGAACTCCTCCCGTCAGATCAGCGGCGGCATTAGATTCTCACAGGAGTACGAATCCTATTGTGAACTGTGCATGCGAGGGATCTAGGTTACATGCTCCTTATGGGAATCTAACTAATGCCTGGTGATCTGAGGTGAAACAGTGTCATCCCAAAACTTGCCTTTTATGAAACCAGTCCCTGGTGCCAAAAAGGTTGGGGACTCCTGCTATAAAGGCACTATCAAGAAAACGAAGAGACAATCCACAGAATAAATAAACTCCACTCCTGGTATATACCCAACAGAAATAACCTCATAAATTTCCCAAAAGACATCTCTAAGAAAGCTCAAAACAGCACTATCTATATAGTCAAAAACTAGAAATATTCCAAAAGTCTATCAACAATAGAATGGATAGAGTATGACATATTCACTAAGTGGAATACTAGGCAGCAATATGAAAGAATGAACTACCAATACACACAACAGCTGTGATGAATCTCATTGACAAGGTGAAGAGCAAAAGAAGTCAGCACAAAAGAGACAATCTGCATGATGCTGTTTATATGAAGGTGTGGAACAGACAAAACAAAGCTATGGCTTTAGGAGTCGGGACACTGGTGGGTGCCCCTGGGGGAGGGAGGTGGGGAATTAACTGGAAAAGGCATGGCAGATCCTTTTGGTGGAGCTGGAAATATCCTATATCTTTTTATTTATTTTTATTTTTAATTTTTTGAGACAGGGTCCTCCTCTCACTCCAGGCTGAGTGCAGTGGTGAGAACATGGCTTACTGCAGCCTCAACCTCCCAGGCTCAAGCGATCCTCCCACCTCAGCCTCCTCCCGAGTAGCTGGGAGCACAGGTACTGCACCAACATGCCCAGCTAGTTTTTGTATCTTTTGTAAAGACGAGGTCTCACCATGTTGTCCAGGCTGGTCTTGAACTCCTGGGCTCAAGTGATTCGCCCTCCTCAACCTCCCAAAGTGTTGGGACTACAGGTATGAGCCACTGCACCTGGCCTGGAAATATCCTGTATCTTGATCTTAGTGGTGGTTACAAGGGTGAGACATACACATATATCAAGCTATACTATATACTTAAGATGAGTACACTCAACAACGCTCGTTATACCACAACTCAGAAATTTCAAATATAATAATACTCGGTAGTCAGTGACTCAGGAGGATGGGGAGTCAGGAACCATGGGCCCTGACTGGAGTCTCAAGGGGAGAAGGAGCTGCAGATGAGCAGGACTAATGTGACCCTACTGCAAAATCATCTGCACAGATGCCCTCCATCTTCAGATGACTTTAACATTATGTGACCTGTCATTTCTAAGCACTTGCTGTATGCCACATGTAAGTTATGATATTATTTCATTCTCACAGCAGTCTTATGAGGCAGGGACCATCACTGCCTCTGCTTTACAGATGAGGGGACTGAGGCACAGAAAAGTTAGGTAACTTGCTGAAGTCAAGCAGCTAATAAGCAGCAGAGCTGGATTTCATCTAGGACTTCCAGCGCCACAACCCATGCTCTTATGTAAATCTCTAAACCCTGACCATAGTATGGAAGACCCCATAGGGTCTGGCCCCCACCATCCTCTAATGCTTCACCTAACCTCCTTCCACTTCCCAACACTCCAGCCTCACCATCTTCCTTTCTCTTCCCTGAAAACCCCACCTTCCTCGTACCCCAGCGTTTGCACATTTGCAGTTCCCTCTGCCAGGAATGTTTTCTTCTGCTTCTCTTTGCTGGGGCAACTTCTCCTCATCCCTTAGGTCTCAAGTTCAGGTGTCACCTCCTTCAGGAAGCCTTCGTGACTCCAGTCAAGGCCCATAGTTGCTGTGACCTTCCCCCATGGGCCTCATCACTGTTTTGCCTGCTTTTTGAGTTCCCTAAGGGCCAGGATGAGTCCCTTTCACTTAGAGCCATGTCCCCTCTGCCCACCACAGGGTCTGGCATAGAGTGGGCACTCAACAAATATCTGTTGAATGAATGAATGAATCCATCTGCCACTGCAGACAGACTTGGAGAGACCTCTGGAAGGCCGACATCAAAATGTGGTCACTACAGCAGGTAAATCACAGGGGATCTGTACGTTTGTCTTTATATTTGGGGTTTATCTGCTGGATGTTGTTCTGATGGGCAGGTACCATTTCCAAGCCCTCAGCATTTCCCTGCTCTGGGACCCCCACCTTTCTCCCTCCCTGCTCCCTCTTCATGCTCATTCTCCTGACTCTGCCTACAGCGCCAGTGGGCGGCATATGAATAAATGGGAGTGAGAAGGTCACCAAGCTCTCAAGCACTGAGCCCTCCTTGACTCCGGCACAGCTGAAACGCACCGAGGCAGGGGAGCGCCTCACCAGGCACTGAGCACGTGTGAGCTATTTCTGACTCCCACCAGGCTGGGCAGTGTGCATCTGCCATAGAAGCCTGGCGAGTGGTAGTGGAACCAATGACCACCCAGCCACGCTCACACCAGACCTGGCCACTGCCCCGCTGGAAACTCTTCCACAGCCCTCCAGGGCCCATGGGGCAGCTGAGGCCCCCAGCCTGGCATTCGAGGCTCTGAAAGATCCCATCCCTGCCCATCTTCTTACACCTCATTCTCCCACGTGCAGCCAGGTCCTCCCTCAACCCCAGGCCTTTGCATGTGCTGTTCCCTCTGCCAGGAATGCTTGCTCTGTCTCCAGGTGTGGGCTCACTCTCACTTAACCGACTGGTCTCAGCGTGGACCACGCCCTCCTCTGAGAAACCTTCCCTGACCATCACCCCAGCAGCAGTGCCCTTGGCCTAGGACTTCCTGCTGCCATGCCGGTACCTGCTGTTGTTGTCTTCGTGGTCTATGATCCCTCTCCTAGGCTGTGATGTGGCTCCTTTGAGGGCCTTCATCTCCATGCCCTACATCCAGCAAGGACCTGGCCCACAGCAGGCGCAAATCCTCATTTGCTGACTGACTACACAAGGGACAAAGTACTGAGTCCTGGAAGGGGTACAGGAGGACTCAAGTACTGAGAGGAAGTTGGAGGCAGATGGGGGGCCAAGGATTGATGTGGCTGTGACTTGGAGGTAAAGAGAGAGATGTGGCCTTAGGTGGCAGAGAGGGTGCAGAGGGAGACCCGTCCACAGTCAGTAGAAGGCCAGGCCTCTGTCTGATCAGTGTTCCCCTCACCCAGCCAGCAGCCCCTAGTGGTCCCAGGCAGGTGGGCAAAGGGCTCAGGGAGGCCCAGACTCCAGGTACCAGATGTGGCTGCTCACAGGCCCGCCTCCCCCAGCCCTGACAAGTACAGTGTATGCAGAATCTGTCTGGAACAGAGCATTTCGTCTAAATATATCTGCTCTCCAATGCAGGGCACGCAGCAAGGGAGTGGGGGGCACGACGCAGGCCTGCAGTGTTGGGAGAACCAGAGCCCCCGCCCACAGCCCCACAGCCCCACTGCCACCTGCCCTGGCAGAGGGAGTTCACCGGGGCGAGGGTCAGGGTGGGCCCGGCTGGGCCCCTCCAAGCAGGGTTCCCACTGCCTGAGCTCCCACCCCAAAGCTGCTGCCTTGAATGTGGGCCAGGCACAAACCAGGACACCAGAGGAGGGAGGGGACATAGGCTGGGGCTGGGGAAGGGGGACACAGAGGAGGGCTTGGAGGAGGGGACACAGAAGGAGGCCTGGGAGAGGGAGACACAGAGGGAGGCCTGGAGGAGGGGCCTCAAACCGAGGCTGTCCAGATTCCAGGCTCTCCCCACTGCCTTGCTGTGACAGAGGCACAGAGGAGGAGGCACCTCCAACAGGGTCACACAGAGGCCTGGGGTGGTGAGGGGAAGAGGGCCCAAGCACCTGCCTCCCAGGCCTCCTAGGCACCCTGGGGGCCCCTAAAATTCTCTTTAGTTCCTACAGGTTCTCCGAAGAATCCCTGAGTCGGGCAGCAGGAAAGGCACTGGACTGCAAGTCACGAGACCTGTGATCCAGTCCCCCTTCCACCCCTGAGGCCTTTAGGCCAGTCATCTGTGGGCCCCAGTTCCCCCTCTGTGCGATGGGGACAAGCGTGGTGCCCTCTGTGCAGGGCCCTGCCCACAATGCTCACCCTTGGCCCACTTTTCCAGGCTGGCCCTTCTGTGAGCTGCTCTGGGCTAGGCTGGGGGAGGGAGTACCAGAAGGTTCCAGAGGGTGTGCGGGTGTCAGGAGAGAGCACAGTAACACCAGCTGCCTTATTTGGGGGACCTGCTGTATGTCAGGCTCTGTCCTCAGTACTTAAACACACAGGACCGCGATTCACCCTCAAACCAAGCCTCTGAGACAGGCAATGACACAATTATTCCTCCAAGGACAGAGGGGGAAACTGAGGCTGAAAAAAGTTTCTGTGACCTGCCTGTCAGACTCACATAGCCAGTGAGCAGAGCTGGGACTCAAACTTGGGCTGCCCCTCAAAACCAGCTCTCTCCCTCTAGAGACAGATGCCCACTTTTCCAATCAGTTTTGCTTTTTTTTTTTTTAAGATGGAGTCTCACTCTGTCTCCCAGGCTGGAGTACAGTGGCATGATCTTGGCTCACTGCAACCTCTGCCTCCCATGTTCAAGGGATTCTCCTGCCTCAGCCTCCCGAGTAGCTGGGACTATCGGTGCGCACCACCATGCCCAGCTAATTTTTGTATTTTCAGTAGAGGGTTTCACCACGTTGGCCAGGATGGTCTCCATCTCTTGACCTCGTGATCCACCTGCCTTAGCCTCCCAAAGTGCTGGGATTACAGGTGTGAGCCACTGCACGCAGCCTCAGTTTTGCCCTTTTAATGAAAATCAGAATCAGAAAAAAAACACTGCTCATTAGAACAGCTAGTCATCAACACTCATTGCTAAGAACACCTCATTTCCAGACAGGCATGAAGACCCCACCCAGCCTCCCTGCCTGCATCCGTCTGACCCAAGGCAGGAAGGTGCAGTGGTTAAGAGCCTGGGCCAGGGCTGGGTGCCATGGCTCACACCTATAATCCCAGCACTTCAGGAGGTTGAGGAGGGAGAATCACTTGAAGCCAGGAGTTTAAGAGCAGCCTGGGTAGCAAAGTGAGACCCAGCTTCACAAAAAAATTAAAAAATTAGTCAGGTCCAGTGGTGTACCCCTGTAGTCCCAGCTACTCGGGAGGCTGAGTGGGGAGGATCGCTTGCACCCAGGAGTGGGAGGCTGCAGTAAGCTGTGACTGCACCACTGCATTTCAGCCTGGGAGACAGGGGGACAATTCTGGGTCTACCAGCTGCCAGATGGGTGACCTCAGGAGTGTCACTCTTCCTATCTGTGCCTTGTGTCCCCTCCTGTGAGGACAGTGGCCCCTTCTGATTAGAGTCCCAGGGCGTTTTGGAGAGACAGCTGGTGTCAAGTTGTGACCCAGGACCCACCCAGGAACAGCCTTTATGACTCTGTCTAGCCTGATCATCATGAAGGTAAAATGGATGGCCTCAAAGTCACTCCTGGAGTACTGTATGTGTGAGAGAGAGGACGTGTTTATTACTGCTTTAAGCCACTAAGTGTGGGGGTAACTTGTTCCACAGTAATAGGTAGCGAGTATAGAAGGTGAGCCTCGAGACAGAGTAGAATAGAGGCTGGAGAGGACCAGGGCTGGCTTCAGAGGCTGTGCTGGGCCATGCTCCCAGGCTGGGCATACCCAGGGTCTTTCCTCCAGCGGCCCTGATCTGTCTAGCGGACCACCCCTGCCAACCTCAGCAAGCCCTGTGTGGCTGCTCTTTATGACTGTGTTGGACTCAAGAACGGATCTGACTCACCTATGTGTGGCACCCAGCTAGAGGTGCTCACCTCTTAGTTTTCAGAAAATTCTCACAACAGAGCTGGGCTCGGTGGCTCACACCTATAATCCTAACAACTTAGGAGGCTGAGGCAGAAGGACTGCTTGTTTTGTTGCCCAGGCTGGAGTTCAAGACCAGCCTGGGCAACAAAACAAGATCCCATCTCTAAAAAAAAAATTGTGTTTTAATTAGCTGGGCATGGCAGCGTGCAAGTACAATCCCAGCTACTTGAGAGGCTGAGGCAGGAAGATTGTTTGAGCCCAGGAGTTCAAGGCTGCAGTGAGCTATGATCATGTCACTGCACTCCAGCCTGGGCAACAGAGCCTTGTCTCAAAGATAAAAAATAAAATAAAAAGGAAAGAGAAAGAAAAGAAGGAAGGAAGGAAGGAAGGAAGGAAGGAAGGAAGGAAGGAGAGAAAGAGAAAGAAAGAAAAAGAAAGAGAGAGAGGGGAAGAGAGAGAAGAAAAAGAAAGAAAGAGAAAAAAGGAAGGAAGGAAGGAAAAGAAGAAAGAAAGAGAGAGGGAGAGAGAGAAAGAAAGAGAGAGAAAGAGAGAGAATGGAAGAAATTTTTCATAATAGCCTCCTTGGAGGTTAATATTATTGTTTCCAGTGCCCAGAATAATCTCTGGCTCATAACACACATTCATATTAGTGTAGACTAGGCTACAGTAATAAATAGACTCTAAACTTTCAAAGGCTTAAAGAACAAGAAATTTATTCCTATCCTGGAGAAAGATTTTCAAACAGTTTAGCTTCTCCCAAGTTGAAAAGCCAGTTGGTCATCCAGCTCCCTGTTTGCCCAGCCTGTTACCTCCTCAGTGCCAGGTGTGGGTGAAGAGGCTGGGGAGGAGAGGGGTGACGGGCTGCAACGGGACAGGCTGGTCTGGGCTGCTGTCCAAGGCATCCCCAGGTGACCCAGCTCCTCTGTGAGCGGGGGGGCTTGGGAACACTGCTGAGGGGCACAAACTGGTGAGCTGGGCTGCCTTTCCACCCCTACCTGTTCTCAGGCCCCACCTGGACTACCAGGCTCAACGATGCTCAGGTAACACTCACAGGCTGTGCTGCTGCTGTGTGCCAGGCCCCAGCCTCTGCCCAGTGGGAGACCCTCATAGTCCAGTCCGCTGGGGGAGGTAGGGTGACACACATGGTTGAAAAGGCAGGCTTCCTCGAAACGGGAGGTCTGAACTGAGCCATCAATAATAAATCGGAGTTACCAAGCAAAGACTGTGGGGAAGGGTTTCCAGGGAGAGGGAACAGTGAAGTGCAAAGGCAGGAAGGCCAGAGGACGTGGAAGGTTCCGGGCATGCCCAGTCATTCAGGTGAGCTAGCAGTGGGGTGTGATGGGGGCACAGCAGGAGAGAGCTGTGGAGGTGCACAGAGGCAGGTGACGGGCAATGATGGCCTCACTCAGGGATCTGGGCCATGAGCAGCGGGTGTGGTTACTGGATTAATAACTTAATCGTGGAGGACACACGAGCAGAAAATCAGGTAGGAGGCAGGGACAGTCATCTTGGCCAGAGGCCATGAAGGCTGTTGCCAAAAGATGCTTGAGAAGGGGAAGTGCAGTGGGGAAGGAGCCTGACTTCCGCTTTGTTGCTGATCCCCCAGATGCATCTCAAGGGTTCAGGATGAGGCTGCCTCCCCACTGGCCTCCAGGACCAGCCTTGTTACGATCAAACCCAGCTTTGCAAATGGTTCCTGAAAACCACAGGGCAGGTGGGCCACCCACGCCTTCCCAGGCTGCCCACTGCCTTTGCCTTTGCCCAGCCAGCGTCAGCAGAGGGAGGCCACAGACTGGGACGGCACAGGTCAGTCAGCTCTGGCCTCAGACTCAGCAGCAGGCAGGCAGCCAACACCCCATGCCAGTGCCGGGAAGGCCTGGGGAGTGGTCAGCCAGGAGAGCACTGTAGGTCTGCCCTGCTCTGGAACCTTCTGTGGCACCCTAGTTTCTTTCAGTGAGATGCACCACACAAGGGGAGGCTGAGAAACTGGGAAGGGGAGGCCCAGCCCCACTCTAACTTGCTGCAGGGCCTCAGGAACGTTGCTCAGGTGTCCTGAGTTGGATTCAATGATGGCCACTGGCTCTGCTAGCTGCGGCCAGGGCAGACCATCCAGGAACCCCCATGGACCCAACCACATCCATCAAGTTTCCAGTCCTGCCTGGGCAGGCTGCTTCATGGCTCCAAGCCTCAGTTTCTTCCTGTCAGCATTCCACATGGCCCACGAGGCCCATGCAGCTGGCCCTGACTGCTCCTCACTCCAAGCTCCTGGCCACTCTCTCCAGGCTTGTGACCCCTGGCTCTCCATGCTGCCCCCACTGCAGCCCTCCTACTCTCAGGTCTCAGCTCCTGGACCCCAAGACAGCTACCATCTCCTCTTAGCTCTCCTGGGTCACAGTGCCTGTCATTCTTGTGAGTTTACACTCACCTGGGAGGTGATGTAATACAACACACACAAACACACATACCACACACACATCACACACACCACACGCACATCACACCACACACACATCTCACCACACACACCACACATCACACCACACATACATATACCACACATCACACACAGCACACACATCATACATAACACATCACACACCCCACACCCACACCACACACCCACACCACACACATCATACATAATATCACACACATACCACACACCACACGCCCACACCACACACATCATACATAACAGAAATATCACACACAGCACACACACCACAAACATCACACCACACACATCATACATAAAACACACCACACACACACACACCACACACCATACATAACACACACACCACACACCCACATCATACCATATACCCACCCCACCCACCCCACACACACAACCCACACACACACACCAAACACTACACACACACCACACACCATATATAACACAAACACACCATATGTAACACATACACCACACACATAGTACATACACACCATGCATAACACACAAACACACCACACACAGCACAACCACCAAACGCACACCACACACACAGCACATACACACCACACACACACCACACACGTCACATACATGCCACACAAATACCACACAAACACCACACACAGCATACACACACACACACAGCCCACACACCACACATATGGCACACACACCACACATGCCACACTGATACCACACATACCACACCATAAATAACACACAAATCCACCATACACAACCACCACACAACACGTACACACCACACACACCACATACTCAGCATACACATGCCACACACACACACCACAAACCACACAGATGCCACATACACCACATATGCCACATAGCTACCACACACAGACCATATACATGCCACACATACCTCACACACACACCACACACATCATACATAACACACAAACACACCACACACACCACACACACAACAGATACCATGCACCACACACAGCACACACAGCAAATACAACATGCACATTACACACCCTACACACACACATCACACACATCACACACACATCACATACATGCCACACACAACACATACATGTCACACACAGACACTATACATACCACACATACCCCACACACAAACCACACATGCCACACACACACCACAAACCACACACACACACCACACATACACAACACACATACAGATGCCACACACAGACCATACACACCACACACACATTAAACAGCACACATACCACATACACACCACACACACAACAGATGCCACATACCACACACACGTCACATCACAAACATGCCACACACACCACACACACATGTCACACACAGACACCATACATACATACCACACATACCCCCACACACCACACAACATGCCACACACACATCACATATACATTCCACACACACCTCACAACCTATCCCATGCCACCACACACACCAAGCATACATACCACACACACCACATATCATACACACCACACACACCTCACATGCACATATCACACACCACACACACCATAGTCCCACACACATCACATACACACATCACACACGAACCACACACCATACACACCACACAAACATACCACACACACCATACATATACACCCACATCCACACCATATTCACATACCACATACATACCATACACCTCACACGTACATACCACACACACTACACACATACCATAGTCCCACACACATCACACACCACACATACATCACACACACCACAAACCAAACATACATCATGCACACCACACACATACACACTATACATACATATCATACACCCCCATACACCATATACATACCACACACAGCACACACCATGCAGCACACACATATCATGCAGCACACACACCACATACACAAGAAACACACACCACAAACACCATACACACCACACACACACCACATACCACACGCCATACACACCACACATTATACACACCACACACACCATACATACCATACACGTCACACACCATACCCACCACACCATACACACACCACACATACATGCCACACGCAACATACATACCACATACACACACATCACACACACCACACACACACTACACATACACACACAAACAGCATACACATACACACACCCTTCACACTCCCTCCACACACAACACACACACACACCATACACACACATATACTACACACACATACCCCACACACACACGCACCCATAAACACAGGGAGTGGGAAGGACCCCGAGGGCATCCCTCCCTCCCTGTCCCGGCCTGCACTCTCTCAGAGGCCCCAGTGAACCAGCTCTATGAGGGTCAGATGCATAGATAGGCAGAGGTGGGCCTGGCCCTGGGTCTAGTGGAGACTCCCAGGAAGCCCAGAACCAAGCCGCCTTTGCATACACCTCTGCTCCCAGCGTGCCATCCCTGGAAGGCCCTGTGCACTCCCACCCACCCCCCACGCCCCGTCCTCCAGGAATCCCTCACACCCAGAGGTGGCAGGTCCCTGAGGAAGTGCCAGATGCTGACACCCCTTCGCCTGCCACCACACCTCACTTTAAGGATGGGAGCTGGAGGTCAGGTGGGGAGCCTCAGATCAATTCCCAGCAGTACCAGGTGGGGCTCAGAGAAGGGTGAGGCAACCCCAACATCACCCCCTGACTCTTGCTGCCCTGATGGGGAAACCGAGACTCAGAGAGGGCACAGGGAGGTGCGCAGTTGCCCAGCTGGCCTCTTGCCCAGGGTCTACCTTCTCACTTGGGTGAATCACACACACCTGGGTTCAAATCCCAGCTCTACTACACACCAGCTGTGCAGCCTCAGTTTCCCCAGATGTAAAACAGGAATGACCATGGCACCTTGCTCCCTCAGCTGCAGGGTGCACCCATGGAAAACAAAGGTGGCAGAGGGCTCTGGTGCTATCTCCAATCCACAGCCCTGTCCCCCCAGCAGCAGGCCAAGTCCAGCCAGGAGCTCCTCCCCAATTACAGGTGACCCCCCAGAGCTGTCACTGAAAAGCTGCCTGATCAGCCCAGAATCCCACAGCCCAGCCCTCAGAGCACACACTGTTCAGAAAAGGCAGGCAAGCATGCCAGGGTCACACAGCAAGGCCCTGACATGCTAAGACTCCAACTTGGGCCCTGTTCAGCTGAGCCTCTAGCCCAGAGCTTCCCACTCCCTGAATGGATCTGGCAGAGCTGAGGAGGCGCCCGGGCTTGGTGGCAGCCATGGGAGGGAGAGAGACAGGCAGGCAGCTGGCGGTGGCGGGAAGAACCTTTCCCCCTGTCTTTAGCAAACCCAGATCCCTGTTTCCAAGCTGCACTCCAGAGTCCTCAGGTGCTGCGTCACTGCACGCAGTCAGCCTGCAGTGGGCGGAAGGAAAGGCTCCCTCCCAGTGACAGGGGCTGGAAGACAGAGGGCTGTGGGAAAGCCAGGCAGCCGGTCAGGGGTGAGGACAGTGAGGGCTCCCTGACACCTCTCAGAGGGAAGCCCAGCTCGTTTCATCCCTGGAGTCACAGAGGGCTAAGCTGGGAAAGACTCAGAAACCAAACTCCCACCTCTACTCCCACCAAGTCAATGGAGACCAGAGAGGTGCACGAAATCAGTCAGGGACACACAACAGCAAACTTGTTCGTTCCTCTTACTACACACCCCCAAATACCCAGCACCCATCTCCCGGCAGCTGCAACAAAAAGCCTCCTGGCCCCACCTCTGCCCCTGCAGGCTTATCTGTCACTGCAGTAAGAAAAATACCTAAACCTGGCCAGGTGCAGTGGCTCACGCCTGTAATCCCAGTACTTTGGGAGGCCAAGGTGGGTGGATCACCTGAGGTCGGGAGTTAGAGACCAGCCTGACAAACATGGAGAAATCCCCATCTCTACTAAAAATACAAAATTAGCTGGGCGTGGTGGCGCATGACTGTAATCCCAGCTACTTGGGAGGCTGAGGCAGGAGAATCGCTTGAACCCGGGAGGCAGAGGTAGTGGTGAGCCGAGATTGCACCATTGCACTCCAGCCTGGGTGACAAGAGTGAAACTCCATCTCAAAAAAAAAAAAAAAAAAAAAAGACAGAGAAACACCTGAACCCAGAGACCAAGTGCTCACTCCTAGCCCAGCACCTGGGGTGCAGAATCTCACTGCCCCCACCAGCACAACACCTATTCGGGGAGTGGTTCTGATCCCCCACCTTGAGTCCCAGCACAGTGCTAGGTACACAGCAGGCACTCCGTAAGTGCCTCAATAAGTCTTTTGCTCCATTTAAACACCAGGATGCCTGCCCCATTTCTATATCATCAAAGACAGAACCTGCCCACATCTTGTGCTTTCTAAAGATGACCCCCTCATGCACCAAATGTTCCGTTAGCCACTTTTGAAGCAAACTCCTAGAGGTGGGTGACGTGCGCAGGCCTTCCCTCTCCTAACAAGAGGAGTGCAAATGTGATGTTTGCTCTGCTGCTTTCTTGGGGGCCTCTGCACCCTTGTGACTGCACCCGGTTGGGGGGAGGGCAGCTGCACTCTGTCTGTGTGTGTGTGTGTGTGTGTGTGTGTGTTGAGGGGTCTACTCCTTCCATGAACCATCCCAGTGTGTGTGTGTCTGTGTGTGTGTGTGAGGGGTCTACGACCCTTCCATGAACCATCCCTGTGTGTGTGTGTGTGTGTGTGTGTGTGTGTGTGTGTTGAGGGGTCTACGACCCTTCCATGAACCATCCCAGTATGTGTGTATGTGTGTGTGTGTTGAGGGGTCTACCCCTTCCATCAAACATCCCTCTGTGTGTGTGTGTGTGTGTGTGTGTGTGTGTGTGTGTGTTTTGAGGGGTCTAACCCTTCCATGAACGGTCCCAGGAACCAAACATCTTGTCCTTCCTCATCAATGGGCTGCCAGTCATGGTCACTCCTTATCACCCATATTGCTCCCCGTTCCCCATGAGAAGCCTGAGAAATGAGCTGGCTTAACCAGAATTGTGTGCTGAGGAAGCACAGAGGAGCCGGGAGAGAGGCCACGATACCCGTGAACTTCACAGTTCAGATGGGGCCTCTGGCGGGGCTGGGGAGGGGTGGCCGCCAACAGCAGAGTGGCCACTGAGTCCAAGGGTCATCCCGAGGCTGCTCTCCAGACCAGGCCCAGCTCCGTCCCAGTGCGTCTGTCCAGGTTCCCCAAAGCCAGAAACTGGGTCTGCCCTACTTAATTCCCTCCCCACTCAATGCTTGCTATGGAACAAAAAGGAACTTCAGAATCTCCAGAACGCAGGGCTAAGACCAGTCTCTAAACTCTAACTGACATGCATCTAAACTGTGGCACATCCACTTCACCAGCTGTGCAGCCTTGGGCTCTCTGTGCCCCAGTTTACTCTTCCATAAAATGGGAGCGATAATAATAATTGGATGTGATGGGGGCTGGAAGAGAGTCCGGACATCAAGTACTACATTGGGGCTGACTAACAGAGGGCTGAGCACTGAGCACAGCCTAGGAGATGGTCTAAAATGCTTTGTTGGAGGAATGAATGAATGAAAAGAAATGCTAGCCAATGATACAGTTATTATCATCATCATCAACATCAGCAGGGATCCCCAAGCCTGGTTTTGCAACCAGCCCTGGTGAGGGGTGTAGCAAAATTCTCCAAACAAAATGTGCTTCCATTCATTTTGGGTTTTTGAAAAGGCCACGTCAGACAGCTGAGCGGGGAGGAGGCGGCGTTGCGAAACCCAGCACAGAAGGATCCCGGGCCCCACTCCTCGGCTCAGAAAATGATGAGCGATCTGCAAGTGAGAGGCCCCTATATGCTGCCCTCCTCCCAAGGAACCAATGAGAGGGGCGCGCCTTGGCTGCAGGTCCACCCCCACCCTCCCAGTGACCTTGGGCAGCCACCCAACCACTCTGAGCCTCAATATCCCCATCTGTCAAATGGAGACAATATCCCTTTTCATTCCTAACCCTGGCTGTGGCTAGAAGATGGGGGGATTAAATGGATTCTGCAAACTGTAGAGTGCTACATACCCCTAATGACTTCAGTCCTGGCCTGGAAGAGTTGCTAGGAGACACTATGGAGGGGAAGTAGGAACAGAATAGGCAACCCTCTCCCCCAAAGGTCACAACAAAAGAAAGTCTAGTCATGTGAGTCTCAAAGCATCCCCCCAAATTCTGATGAATTAGGAAGTGGGCTTGTCTTTGGTGCAACGCACAGGACTCCTCAGTGACAGCTTTTCTCAAAGATGCCCAGTGAGTTTGCGCTCCAGCCCCCTCACTCCCTTAACCAACAGGGTCATCTGTTGGAAGAAACTGCCAAGCCTCGTCAGCCCCCGGTGACGCCAGCCCTGGGAGCTTACACACGAAAGCTGCCCTTCAAAGCCACTAGAGCAAACCAAGTGGCTTGCTCTGGATCCAAACCCTGGCACCGCCACCTCATCAGCTGTGCAGCCTTGGAGACCTTACTAATAAGCTAAACTAATGCTCAGTTTCTTTGTCCATAAAATGGGAGGACAGCCCACCAGATGCCCCAAGATGCAGGGCTCTCAGGAGCACAGACTTCGGACAGCAGAAGGCAGAACATCCCTCAGAGATCATCAGGTCTAAGTCTTTACTTGATAAAGGGAGCCCAGAGAGGGAATGTGCCTCATCCAAAGAAACACGGCAATTAGCAACAGGGCTCCTAGAAAAGTGGATGCCCACCATGACTGCACCCTACTCCCTCCATGACTAGCCTCCCTGAGGCCCACTCAGGAGTGGCCATCTCCTCTTAGAAGGACACATAACCCTCAGCATCCCCAAGCTCACCCAGTATGTGGCTGCCTTCCTGCCTTTATCCATGCAGTTTTCTTTTTTCCTTTTTTTTTTTTTTTGTAAAGACAGGGTCTTACTATGTTGCCTAGACTGGTCCCAAACTCCTGGGCTCAAGCAGTTCTTCTATCTTGGCCTCCCAAAGTGCTAGGATTACAAGCTTGGGCCATTGTGCCTTGTCCATGCAGCTCTTGCAGTCAGCAGTGTCCTTCCCCATTTCCTCCATCTACCCAAATCCCTAAATCCTCCAAAACCCAGCTCAAGTACATGTCCTTTAGGAAGCACTTCCAGCCCTTGGCCAGCACCAGTATCCATCACTAGGAAGCACCTAGCAGGATGGCTACAGTTTACAGAGTGG
Source organism: Cacajao melanocephalus (assembly GCA_963573385.1). NCBI lineage: Eukaryota > Metazoa > Chordata > Mammalia > Primates > Pitheciidae > Cacajao > Cacajao melanocephalus. The sequence continues at coordinate 13,025 of CAUYLG010041567.1, read as the reverse complement.
GGTCCTCGCAGGTTTGACTCTGTGTCTCCAAGCCTGGCACAGGGCTGGGTACTGAGTGGGCCTCAGGAAGCACTGGTAGCCCAAAGAACGAACAGAGGACTAGGAAATGGAAAAGTGAACAGGCCAGTGACCTGGCGAGCGAAGGAAGGGCTGAACAGAGAAACAGGTGATGATGCTAGCAAATGAATGGCCACAGGGGGAAGTGCCTGGCTGGAGGCACACCCCCAAAGATGCCAGGTCTGCCCCAGCATGGCCCCTCGCCCTCCTGTAAAGCCTTTGGGGTCCCACAGACCCACTGGAATTTTGAGGCTACAGGCTTGTAACTCCCATAGATCCTGGCTAAATACCTCTGGGTATGCAGACCCAGCTGGAGACCAGGAACGCACATGGACAGTCATGTTGGCGATGGCCTGGCCAAGTCTCCCCCCACTCCCCAGCGTTCGGTCCTCCACTCAGAATGGACCAGGTCATCAAAAGTCAAAAGAAATGGACAAGTGCCCACTTGAGCCATTCTCAGCACCAGGGGAATGGCGTGAAGAGGCAGGCGTGACCCTGCCCCTCTCCACACCAGCCACACCGAGACATCCAAGAAGGATGGGGACGGGGTAATGAAGCAGAGGCCCACGGGGCTGGGCAGGTGGTGACAGTGACGTAGCCTGGCCTGGGCATCGAGGAAGGCTTTCTTCTGGAAGCAATGCTTAAGCTTGGGTGATGAGCAGTAGTTGAGCAGGCACATGGGGGAAGGGGGCTGGAGATGTTCAGGCAGAGGAGCCAGTATGTGTGAAGACCCTGAAGCTGGAGGGAACGTGGCCTGTTCCAGGAACTGAAGGCAGGCCAGGGGGACCCGAGCCAAAGTGGGAGGGGGCGGAGAGCAAGAGGTGGCTAGAAAGTAGCTAGTTGGGGGAGGAGGAGGTTGGGCTTCATCCTGGGAGCCATGGCATTTACTGAGTACCTACTGTGTGCTTTCTAAAAAAAAAAAAAAAACAAAACCCTGCATTCAAGATTTTATCAATTCACATTTCTGAATGTTTAAATGAAAGGGTTCAAATGCACTGATGTCAGAGAATACAATTTTCTAATGCCTTTTTTTTTCTGAGAGGAAGTTTCACTCTTGTTGCCCAGGCTAGAGTGCAATGGCACGATCTCAGCTCACTACAACCTCCGCCTCCTGGGTTCAGGCGATTCTCCTGCCTCAGCCTCCCAAGTAGCTGGGACTACAGGCTCCCACCACCATGCCTGGCTGATTTTTGTATTTTTAGTAGAGACAGGGTTTCATCATGTTGGTCAGGCTGGTCTCAAACTCCTGACTTCAGGTGATCCACCCGCCTCAGCCTCCCAATGTGCTGGGATTACAGGGGCGAGCCACCCTGGCTTCTAATGCTTTTTTGAATGAATGAATACCCATCACAGAAGTATAGGAGGGTAGGGATCACCTGCTTCTGTCACATAGAGTGCCCAGGATATGGTTCCTCAGAGTCTACCCATCATCTGAAACTGCTGGCATTTACGAAGCCTGTGGCTCACAAACCACACAAGAACCTAATGAGATGTCAGTGGGTGCCCCTGATACATCTGATATGTCAGCGTCTCCTGAAGCTCCAAAGCACACATTCTCTCCTACTTCCCAAGTGCTGCACAGCCTTCCTTCAAAAACACCAACTCAGCTGCCAGGCAGCTTCACGCCCAGGGCATAGCCCTCAGACCTGCGGTGCCATCTCAAGGCTGGCACCAGCCAGATGCTTCCCAGGGTTCCACATAACCCAGCCATCAAGTCCCGTCCAACTCAGCTTCTCTTCAGCATGGACACCGTATCCAATGCCTGACACAGGCTGCCCCCCTGCCCACAAAAAACAGGCTTCTCGAGGTAGGGATCTTGTCAGCCATCACACTCCCCAGCGCCCAGCACAGGCCTCACCAGGCCTCTGGCAGGTGAGTATGGGGTCGCCTTGGACACCACACACAGGCACATTCCCAGAAGTTGAGCTGTGCTGTCCCAGCTCCTGGAGGGCCCAGGATCCCTTGCCCACCCCTTCCACAGCGCGGTCACAGGCACTCTCGCCAGCCCCACGTGCACAGCCAGCATCTCCAGACCTGCTGGGAACACACTCAGAGTCTGCTGCTGACTGACCCCAATAGCCGGCTCTGGGGCCTGTTGGTGGCTCCAACACTCCAGCCACCCATCGGTCAGGCCAGGGCACAGCTCTGCAGCCCCACCCTGGGACCAGGCAGTCCAGTGCCCTCTGGCAGAGAAGGCAAGGGAGAGGTGACCACTAAGGAGGGACAGAAACAGGGCTCCTCCAACAGGCGTTCTCAGAGATGGTCCTGTACAACCGATTCCCACCACCTCCAGCTGGCGGAAAACAGCCCCCTCCAGCAAGTGAGGGCTCTGAGGTAGAGAGAGCCAGGACTCCCTCCTTCCCACTGGGGACTAGGCAAGGAGAGGAGGTGCAGTGGAGGTAGAGGCCGGGCAGGCCAGTCTCCCGGGGGGGGTCTGGAACTGCAGCCCCCTCCCGCTCTGTCATTTCCACTTCCAGGCAGGTGGGGGTGCCGGGAACCCTCTCCTCATCAGCGCTGCCCTCCACCAAGCTTAGGGGTTCCCATTCTCAGGGCACCTCCTCTACCCACCGCCCCCCACACAACTGGCCTTTGCAATCACAACCCCTCCCCCATTTCATTTTTTCCCACATCAACAGTCTCTGACAGCCTCTCTCTGTACACAGGCAGCACACAGGCAGCGGAGGAAGAAGGGGAGAAGGAACGGAGGGACGGAGGAACGGAGGGATGGAGGGGGATCTGAGCAGCAGGTTCGGCCAAAAGAGACCAGGGGCCATCACACGTCCAGATAGCACCTGTCCCCTCCCAGCAGGCCCGGAACATCTGGACCCAGCTGGTCCCCGCGGCCACCTGGTTCATCCGCCACCAGTTCCAAACACGAACCCCTGTCTCCGCGCGGCGCCACACGTGGGGGCCTCCGGTAGCCATGTGAGTGCCCCCTCCAGCCCAGGTGCCCGGGTCAGCCCAGCCCCTCCCAGGCACGCAAACAGGAAGGGGGCGCTATGCAGCGGGAGGGGGGTGCTGCCCCCGCCCCCTCCCCAGATGTCAGGTCCGGGAAAGAGCTCGGGAAGGGGGAGCCAGCGGCTCCCGGGGCTACCGAGGCAGGATCCGAGGCAGCTGGGTTGAATGGAGGAATGCCCCGGCCGGCATAGCCCCGCTCTCCCAAGCGCCAAGGTTGGCCGGGCACGGGAGGGGTCCGCCTGACCCCCAGGCCGCCTTGCAGATTGGGGGCCGGGCCTGAGGAGGGGGCTTCCCAGCTTTGGCAGCCGCTTGATATGGGGTGCCACGGAGTCCGCAGGAAAAAGAGCCAGAATGGGGGTCCGGCCCTGAACAGGAGTTCCGGGCCCGGTTGCCGCCGCCCCTGATTTGAGGGTCCGAGGAGACGTGGATCGGGCGATCCCACCCGGAGAAGGCGCTTCCCAGCCGCACAGCCGGCCCCTCGAACCCGGGCTAGGAGGACCAGAACTGGCAGGGGAGAGGGCTTTTTCTGCGCCAGCACCTCCCCTCGGTTCTGGGAGGTCTGTCAGGGAGGAGACCGGATCGGGGGTCTAGTCGAGGGACGGAGCGCGCCGGCCCGGGAAGGAGGTGGGAGCTGCCGCGCGCCACCCCCGCGCCCTCACCTGCGCCCGGCGCCTCGGCCGCCTACGGCCCACTCGGCCGCTCCGCTGCGCCGCAGCTGCCGCTCGGGTCTGCTCGCAGGTCCGCACGCCTAGGCCCCGGCCCCGGCACCGGCCCCGGCCCGCGGGCGCCCCATGTCTCTCCTCCGGCCGGCGCGGCGCCCCAGATGCGGCTGCGGGAGGAGGAGCCGCGCGGCCCCGGCTCCCCGAGAGCGGCGGGGAGGGGGCGGGGGGCGGGGAGAGGCGCGCGGGGGAGGGGGCCGTGCGGCTGCGCCCAAAACCAGGCGCGGATCGGACCACAGGCGCAGGGCTGGGGAGGGCCTTGAGTGGGGGGCCGCGCCGTTCCTAGCTCTCCGCCCCCACCAGCGCCGCCCCCCCGCAACCCTGGGGGAGGGGGAGGGTCTCCGCAGCAGGCGACGCTCTGTCGCGAGCCGGAAGAGCGCTTGGAAATCCGGGGCCGGCGGTCCAGAGAGGGCAGGCTACTGGAACAAGGTCACACAGCGTGGGCCATGGTGGCACAGGAGCCTGGAACCCCAGGCTATGGGGCTGGCCGGCAGGAACCCGTGTAGACCATCGCCGCCCCGTGGAGGAGGGAAACTGAGGCCCAGAGAGAACGAGACTGGCCCCGGTCACACTGAACGAGTCAAAAACCACCCCACCTCCGAGAACTTGGGGCTTCTACTTCTGGGAATGGGTGCCCCCTCCTGGTGACCTGCTTCCGCAGAGCCCTCTCCCAGGGGCCTTCTCGCCACTGGCTGAACTGGGGTTAAAAGCAGTCTCTGGAATAGGATGGACCTGAACTGCCTACTGGCCCTACCTCTCCTGGTGCTGTGGCTACAGACAAAAGACTGCTCGTCTCTTGGCCCCATTCCTCCACCTGTAAAATGGGAACACCACAACTCTCTATCCCCAACTTGGGTGAGAAACCAAAGAGATAATAGGTATGAGCTCTTTGCCGGTGCCTGGCATTCAGTAGGTGTCAAAGGAATGTGCTTGCCTTCCCTGGCTCCCACACACAGCCATCTCCAGATAATGCCTGCTGAATGCAGAAGGGTCAGAATGGCGTGAAAGGGTGGCCTGCAAGCCTCCTCACAGCCCTGTTCCAGTCCCCTCCACCACCTTCCCACCCTGCTCACATCCCCAACCCAGTGATGACTGCTGTTCCAGTGCCCACCCTCTGCCTTTCCCTGTGCCTACCATGCCTTCCTACCTCTCTACCTGACAAACTCCTACTCATCCATCAAGGCCCAGAGCAATCTGTTTCATACCCCAGCTTCTCACACTCCCTACTAGTCTACCCATGTTTCTTTTCTCCAGAACATATTCCCCTCCCCCACGTGTCTGGTCTGGGTTTGTCTCCATCTTCTCTGGTTCTAACAACTGAGGTGAGAGGCAATCACTCAAAGGAGATGACACCCTGAGGCTCAGGGCTGCCCAAGAGGGCTTCATGGAAGAGGTGGGGCTTCTGTAAAGCTGGGATAGAGAGGTAAGTTTAACACTCGTATGCCGCAGGCAAAGAGGTGACATGTTTGGGCAGGGTGTCAGCAGGGAGGAGAGTGGGCTCCCTGGAGCAGTGGGAAGATATTGGGGAATGAGCTGTGAGCCAGCGAGAGCCAGGGGCTGGGCAGCAACCTGGCAGTATATATATGATCAGGTTGAAGATGACCAGGCTTTGCCCTAGAGAACACCTTGTATGAGGGCCTGGGAGGCTTGCACAAGGATGCTCATAGCAGCATCATTTGTAAGAGTAGGCTGGACACAGCCTAAATATCCATCATCTGGAAACTGGACAAATAGCAACGCATTCAGACAGTGGAAAACCGTCTCTGCTCCACAATCCTCAAAATAGGTAAATGCAGGCTTATGCATCGTGAGGATGAATCTTAAAAACACACTGTTGATGCAGTTTGTGAAAACCCAGGGTTGTACACTTATGATTTGTGTGTTCTTTGTATGAATGTTATACTTCAATACAATCTTTAAAATAAAAATATATATTGTTGGATGGAAAAAGCAAGTTGCAGATGGAAAACATAATTTTATGCCAGATATAAAAAGTTTGAAAACACACAACACAATACCATATATTGTTTAACGACACATACATATGAAATATAAGTGTAAAAGCATGCATGGGAGTGATAGCAAATTCAAGAGAGTAGTGACCGTGAGGGAGAGAGGGAAGCGAATGTTTTAATAAGGGCTTTAAATATACTTGTGATGGCTTATTTCTTAAGCCAGGTGGTGGCACGTGGGTGTTTGTCATGCTTTTCTCTAGATTTTTTTGTGGATGTAAAGTATTCCTATTGTAATACTTTTTTGTTTTTTAGAAAGTCAGGTGGTGCCTGGGAAGGCAATGGGGAGCCATTGCTGGTTCTTGAGCAGGAGTGTGACATGGCAGTGGACTGGAAGAGGGAAGACTAGAGAAAGGAAGGTAAGGGAGGCTAGTTTGATGGCACAGAGGAGAGATGCAAGGGCCTGAGTGGAAACAGGGACAGAGTTATGGGGAGTAGAATAGGAAAGGCAAGATTTAGAAGCATATACATTGGGCATACTTACTCAAGAGTCACAAACCTAAGTGCCCACAGGGCCCAGACAGGTTGTTTAAACAAGTCATGAGCCCGGAGTTGTGGAGACTGGAACCCATGGTCCCAGAGGGGCAGCCCCTACTCAGCACCAGCTGATTTTGCCATCTAGGGAAGGAGACAGTGGAGCCATATCTTATTTTTGCAAGAGAAACTAGCAGTTAAGACTTTCTGAAATGTAAAACTTCAGAAAATTCCTTAAAATTGTGGCAACTAAAGTGAAAAAAATTTTTAGGTCTGTACAGACCAAGACATATAGGTTTGCAGTCTCTCCAGTGAGGAAGAGTCTGCAGAAGATGAACAGACAATAACACCTAGTTTTCCTGCCTGTGAGGCTGAGGAGGCTCACAACCTGAGCAGCAGTCAGGGAGGGCTTCCTAGAAGAACTGACACAGGGCAGTGAAGGGGGAAGGCGTTTCTGATGGAAAGAACAGCGTATGCAAATGCAGAGTTGAGTTAAGTGAGTCTAAAAGAAAAGAGCAAAAAACAGGAACAGGCGTTTCACAGAAGGGGAAACATATGGCCAGTAAACAAACGAGGAGGTGCCTGACCTCCTTAGTCATGGGGGAAATGTAAGTCAAGACCATGATGAGATGCCACTGCAAGCCCAGTCGACTGGCAACAATGAGAACACGGGACAATACCAAGAGCTGGAGAAGCTGCAGCTCAGTGGCAGCTCTGAAGCCGCTGCCAGGAGAGTGATCTGGGCCACCTGCTGTGACCCAGCACTTCTACTCCTGATGTGCAAGCCCAGGAGAAACCCATGTACAAGTACACTTGGGCAGTGCTTCTCACACGTGAATGTGCCAGTGAATCCCCCAGGGAACTTGTTAAAATGCAGATTCTGGGCCAGGCGCAGTGGCTCACGCCTGTAATCTCAGCACTTTGGGAGGCCGAGGAGGGCAGATCACAAGGTCAAGAGATCGAGACCATCCTGGCCAACATGGTGAAACCCTGTCTCTACTAAAAATACAAAAATTAGCTGGGCGTGGTGGCACATGCCTGTAGTCCCAGCTACTCAGGAGGCTGAGGCAGGAGAATTGCTTGAACCCAGGAGGCGGAGGTTGCAGTGAGCTGAGATCACGCCACTGCACTCCAGCCTGGCGCCTGGTGATGGAGCAAGACTCTGTCTAAAAAAAAAAAAAAAATGCAGATTCTGTTTTTGCGGGGCTAGGGCAGGGCCCCAGATTCTGCATTTCTAACAAGTTTCCAGGTGATACCCAGGCTAAGGATGCCCAGACTACATTTTGCAGATTTAGGATTTATGCACAGGAATAGCCACACAGCATTGTTTGCAACAGCAGAAGACCAGAAGACAACCTGATTGTCAATTGACAGGAGAATGAATAAATAAATAAATAAATAAATAAATAAATAAATAAATAATGGTATAGTCACATACAGCCTTCAAAACAAACAAATCATGATTACATACAACAACATGGACACATTCTCATTGACAGCATTGAGCTAAAAAGAAAAGACAACACTTTAACATAAAATTAATAAACAAGTAAAAACAAACTACATGTTAAGTAGGTATGCATACTTGTAATAACACTAAAAACAAGGAAACTAGGAGAGGATAAACTCAAAATTCAGAATCTTAGTGACCTCCAGCAGACAGCAGGGGGATGGGAAGGGTGTGCAGCACAGAGGTGACGTCAGATATTGATTCTGTTCTAGTTCCTGGGGTGAGTAGTGGTTCAAGGTGCATATATTATATTATGTTTTATACTATCTTATATTATAAACATTGTAGGACTTGATGTGCCAATGCTGAGGGCATGTCATGAACCAAGGACTCAGTTCCACTCACTTGTGTGTATCTGATATTTTTAAAAAGAAAGAGAGAAACTCATAGAAACAAAGACACAAAAAGAGATGGAGAGGGCCACAGAGATGGAGAGAGAGAGGAATATAAGCCAGTTCTGTAATTTAATAATGATTAATCCGGATAATGACCATACCCAGCTAATGATGACATTGAGCTTGTACCAAACCAGATAAGGTCCAGATTGGTCAAGATGGATGAGGGGAAAACCCACTCCAGTGCTGTTCTCTGGGCTCATCAAGCACATGTCAGGCAGGGCCAGCCCCTCAAAGAAATAGGAAGGGAGGACCCCCACAGTCTGTCTTGGGCCCAGGACCCATGCAGGGAGTCTCCTCCCAGGGCTCTGGCTCCAGTCTGCCCCTTCCCAATCTATCCTCCACACCAGCCCCAGAGAGATCTTTCTATAACATGGATCTGACTGTGCCCCTCCCCTGCTCAGAAGCCTACCTTGGCTCCCTAGTACCTGAGGATAAAGTTTGACCTCCTGAGCCTGGTATTCAAAGCCCATCACCAATTGGCTTTCACATCTGCTCCTAACTCAATCTTGGCCAAACCCCATGACTCAGGTACAAGCTCTGCAGTTTCTCCTGAAGACAACAAGCTGTTTCACACCTCGGCCTTTACCTGAAATGCCTCCTCTCCCATTGAGTAGTCACCTTTCAAAATTCAACTCATATGTCACCTACTCTGGGGAAATCATCCCTGACTTCTATGTCTCATTCCTGGTTTTACACTCCCAAAATACTTTATGATGACAAAGCCACACCATGTCTCAAAGCAAATGCTGTTGGCGCCTGCCTTGCGTTCTGCCGCAGCCTTGGTGGACAGCTCCTGAACCCTGGTCTTCTGCAAGCACCCACCAGGTCTCTCCACTTTTCTGTCTGATGGCATTTTCTGAAGCTGCAGGAACTTGTCCCATCCAAGCACAGGATAGCTTGGAAATACAGGAGAGTAAGGCCCCCAGCAGAACCTTCAGTCCCTTGGAGAAGAAAGTCACGGAAGATATGCCTAAGCCTCCAAACCTTCAGGGAGACAGTATCAGGCATGCTTTCCACTGTTCTTCAGAAGGTCCCCAGCAGGATGGAGCTCCATTGGCCCACAGCGGTGCCCTGCTTGCAAATACACATCTGACTGACTTTCCCTCCTTCTCTGTCTTCCTCCTGCAGATCAGGATCACCTCCCAAATAATCTATCTGCACTCTAGTGCCTGTCTCAGGGTCCACTTAGGGGGAACCCACACTTAGGTATACCCATTACTTCCACCTCTCCCACAAGACTGGAAGTAGCTCCTTGGGGTTCAGGCCATATTAAATTCATATCAAATTGTGGTATTTGAGACCTCGCATAGTTACGCCTGTAATCCCAGTACATTGGGAGGCTGAGGCAGGAGGATTGCTTGAGGCCAGGAGTTCAAGACTAGCCTGGGCAACATGGTGAGACTCCCTCCCTACAAAATTTAAAAATTAGCTGGGTGGTGGCGAATGCCTGTAGTCCCAGCTACTTGGGAGGCTGAGGTGGGAGGATCACTTGAGCCTAGGAGGTCAAAGCTGCAGTGAGCCATGTTTGCACCACTGCACTCTAGCCTGAGTAACAGAGTGAGACCCTGCCTCAAAAAAAAAAAAAAAAACTTTTTTTTTAAGGCAGGATTTGACAGTCTAGGTTCATACTGTGTCCTGCTTGCCTCTGTATGAACTTGACCAGGCTCAGCCAAAACAAGCGGAAGATTCTCAAACTTTTAATGACACTTAATGACATGTATCCCAGGGGAGGGGAACTATGCAGAACTACCTCCCTTCTCCTTTTGCGTATTTTCCAAATTTTCTGTACTGTCCAAATTTGTTCCAAAATAAATTTTGAAGTGCCATGTGTTCCTTTGCTCTGTTTTGCTTTGTTTTCCCAGTGTGGAGGGAGTGTGGGCTCTGGAGTGAGCAGGCCTAGATTCGTATTTTGGCTCTGCCACACACTGGCAGTGACTGGGCAAGTTACCCAACCTCACTGGGTCTCAGTTTCCACATTCATAAAATGGACACAGCCCAAACCAATACAAACACGTACTTTGCAGGGTGGCTGTGACTCTTATAATGGAAGCACTTTGTGAACTACAGAGCGAATTGCAAGGCTGAATTATCCTCTTCCCTGGGGCTGGCATCAGGCCTGGCATGGAGGAGGTGCCTGAAAAATGTTTGGAGAACAAAATGACTAAGGCTAGGAGTAGCAATTCCACATTGTTCCTCATCTCATTCATTTATTCATTCACTCACTCACTTGATGTCCACTGATACCCACCCAGGTCCAGCCCCTGCTGGGTACTAGGGATGCAGAGTTCCATGAGGAATGTCATGGGCCTCAAGGGGCTTGCTGTCCACAGAGGAGACACAAGAAAACCCACCACTCCTGAGGGTACTGACTGAGCCTTGGGAGAGGGTGGGAAAGGTTCCAGGAAGAGGTGACCCCTGAGCTGTGCAGGACTTAGCCTGAAGAGCAAGGGGAAGACAGAGCGGACATTGCAGCATAAGGACGTGCTCAGAGACCTGGAGGCCAGGCTGGGGCACATCCGAGCCACCTTTGGCAGCTCACTGAGACTGAAGACTCAAGAGCTCAAAGGTGAAGCCAGAAAGGTCGGCAGGGGCTGGATCATCATGACCATGAGGCTCTCTCAAGGAGTCAGGACTTTCCATTGAAGGTGATAGTGATCTATAGAAAATGAGGACAAGACTGGGAAAGAACTTGACTTTTTTTTTTTTTGGAGATGGGGTCTAGCTCTGTAGTCCAGGCTGGAGTGCAATGGCACGATCGTGGCTCAAGGCAGCCCCAAACTCCTGGGCTCAAGTGATCCTCCCACCTCAGCCTCCCCAGTAGCTAGGATTATAGGTGCATGCTACCGTGCCCTGCTTGAATCTTTGACTTTGTGGACTTGGGTGATTCATTTGGCCTCTCAGAGCCTCGGTTTTCTCATCTGCACAATGGGGGCAAAAATCCCACAACAAGGATATTCTGAGGAAAACGTGAAATGAGGTGTGCTCATTGGCTGGCAGAGAGAAGGCAGGTGTTCAGTTCAGTAGATATGAGTTGAATGAATGAATTAATGAGTGAATTAATTAGTTAATTAATTTCTGCCCAACTCAGAACCACCCTGAGACCTTCGCGTATACTCTTCTAAGTCCACAACTCACCAGCCCCAATCCACCTTCTCCCTGCCCACCTCCGCTGCAGTAGCACCTCCCACCCACCCCCAGGCCACAAGGCTGGAGGGCTGGGACTTTGCAAGGCCACCAAGTGAGGCAAATGCAGAGTGGGGTCCATTTCTCTATCCCTATCCTGTGGTGCTAGGAGCATTTTTCCTCTGCCCCTCAGTAGAGATTTGTCATAGGCCCTGCCTGGTGCTGTCTGAGATGAGAAGGCACCTTGGTCGCACTGTATCCTTGAAAGGCCAGTGCAGCCTGCCTCTGCCTCCCAGATGCCCGAGCCACCATCCACTCCCACCCGAGTCCTCGGCTCTTTTCTTAAAATAATTCCTCCTGTTTCCTTGGAGACATCTCTCACATGGAAGAAAGGGAAGGTGGAAAGGAGGAAGGGGAGGAAGAATATGGGCTGGGTGCCATTTCCTGAGCACCTACTGTGTGTCAGCACCCCTGTGAGCTGGAGTTTGTTCCAGGGCCTTTGCAGATGAGGAGCTAAGGCATGTATACCTGAGATCATTTGTGCCAGGCCTTGGAGCAGGCCAGGATTCGAACCCAGGTCTGTAATACTTGAAAGCCAAAGTTTGTTGATTTGATGGAAAGGTGTGTTTGGGACTATAAGGGAGAGTCCTGTCCCTATCCCAGGTCCAAATGCCCTGACCAGGGTACTGCTTGTTTCCCAACATACTCTCCTTTCCTTGATTCAATTCAGAAAACATTTCTGGGCACCTGTTGTATGTCAGGCCTTGGGCCAGGCATGAGGTAGGAGGAGTGTCTCAGGAACAAGACAAGGTCTTCTCCCTTCAAATGCTCAGAGTGTGGGGCAAGTGGGAGGGGTGGAAAAATAGAGAGAAAGTAATCCCTGGCCCATATATTTCCTGTGCATAGCACCAAAGTTTTCAGAGAGACTGTTTCAACTGATTCTCCCAATACCTCAGCTGGGAGGATTTAAAAGCCCCATTTTTCAGAGAAGAATCTGAGGCTCGAGTAAGTAAATGCATTTTACTAAGGGAGTAAGTAGTGGAGCCACGATAAAGTCCCAGGTTATGAGAGAGATCCAAGATGGCTGACTAGTAGCAGCTCAGGATTGCAGCTCCCAGAGAAAGCGCATAGAACAAGAGGACGCCACACTTACAGATGAATTTTTGTTGCCCACGGACTAGGATATTCCCAGTGGAGGAGCCCCACGGGTCACCAGCGCGACTCTTGTAGCCAGAGTGGCGGTTTTGCTGGCACCCTGGAGTGGCGGTTCTCGGTGCAGAGTGAACGGGACTGAGTCCCCTTTTGGTTGACGTTTGGAGCTCTGGGAAGGCAGAATCGCCTATTTACCTGATTGAAAAAGGGATTCAAGAGGGAAGCCAGATCGGAGATTCCCGGACAGAAAAGCACCACGAATCTTAATGCCGCTGTTTTAGTCGGCACAGTAGGTTGTTCAGATTTCGGCACTGGGAATCAACAAGTTGGACATCCACTCAGAGACCCAATTTGAAAGTTGGCAACTACAAATGACAGGTGGATAAACTTACAATGATGGGAAGAAACCAGCATAAAAGGGCTGAGAATACTCAAAATCAGAATGCCTGTCCTTCTACAGGGGATTATAGTTCCTCATCAACAAGGGAACAAGGCCTGATGGAGAACAAGTGCGATCCATTAACAGAATTAGGCTTCAGAAGGTGGATAATAAGAAACTTTTCTGAGCTAAAAGAACATGTTCTAGCCCAATGTAAAGAAACTAAGAACCTTGAAAAAAGGT